>CATIWO010298550.1:0-25065 GCA_949673435.1 Macaranga tanarius
AGGGACCTGTTAACTACCTCAGTCTGTCCATCTGTTTGAGGATGGTAAGCACTACTGAAGTTCAACTGAGTGTTAACCATCTTCCACAGACTACGCCAAAAATGACTGAGAAAATGAGTATCTCTGTCTGAAACAATAGATGTAGGCAAGCCATGCAAATGATAGACATCACAAAAAAACAACTGTGCTACATTAACAGCATCAGTGGTCTTTTTGCAGGGTATAAAATGAACCATCTTAAAAAAATGATCAACCATAACAAAGATGGAATCATTACCTCATTGTTTTTGTGGCAGCCCCAACACGAAATCCATACTAATATCAACCCAAGGCTGAGTTGGCACCAGTAAAGGCATATACAACCCTGCGTTGGTTGCTGTCCCCTTGGAAACTTGACAGACCTTACATCGTTGCACAAATTTATCAACCTCCTTGCGCATCGAAGGCCAGAAATAAGAAGACTGAACCAAATGCAATATTCTGTCTCTGCCCACATGACCCTCTATATGTAATTCTGTAATTATCTTCAAGCGAAGACTACATTCCGGAATACACAGCTGATTACCTTTGAACAGATACCCATCCTGCACCACAAAATCTGTTCTCTGCCCAGTCTGAACATCTTGTAAGATACTAGAAAAATAAGGTTCAGTAATCAACAGTTCACGAAAGGAGTCAAAACCAGGTACCTCAATTCTCATGTTGACCAACAAACTGCTTCGTCTACTCAATGCATCTGCTACCCGGTTAGTTATGCCTGCCTTATGCTTCACCATAAAAGTAAACCTTTCCAAGTAAGCAACCCAGCGTGCATGTTTAGGAGACACCTTGTCCTGACTGTGAAGATGTCTTAAGGAATCATGATCAGTGTACAAAACAAACTCTCGATGAAACAAATAATGCCTCCAATGTCGAACATCCTGTACTACTGCATAAAACTCCACATCATTAGTGCTATAATTTAGCTTAGAACCTGAAAGCTTTTCACTGAAGAATGCAACTGGTCTGCCACTCTGACTCAGCACCGCCCTAATCCCTATATGAGATGCATCAGTATGGAGCTCAAAAGGTTGTGAAAAATCAGGTAACACTAAAATTGGAGTTGTTGTAAGCCGATCCTTAATAGAATCAAAAGCTAAATCTGCTTCATCAGTCCAACAGAAATGACTGCCCTTCATACAGTCTGTGATAGTAGCCATGATACTACTGAAGTATGGAATAAAATGCTTATAAAATGACGTCAGACCATGAAAACTGCGTACCTTAGTAAGGGTTTTAGGCCGTGGCCACTGCCTAACCGCTTCCACCTAAGCCTTATCAACCTGCAAACCGTTACCTGAAATAATATATCCCAAGAAAAGCACCTGATAGGCCATAAACACACACTTCTTCATAGCAGCATAAAATTTTTCCTTGCGCAGCACACTTAATACTTCTCTAACGTGCTGTATATGCTCTATCTGATTAGCACTATACATCAAAATGTCATCGAAATAAACAACAACAAACCTGCCAATGAATGGCCTTAATAACTAATTCATTACCCTCATGAAGGTACTAGGGGCGTTAGACAGCCCAAAAGGCATCACAAGCTACTCATACAACCCCTCTCTAGTTTTAAAAGCTGTTTTCCATTCATCCCCAGGCTTGAAATGAATCTGATAATACCCACTCTTCAAATCCAGCTTTGTAAACACAATAGACCCACTAATCTGATCAAGCAAATCATCCAAATGAGGAATGGGAAATCTGTACCAGATAGTGATCTTATTGACGGCTCTGTTGTCCACACACATGCGCCATGATCCATCCTTTTTAGGTACTAGTAGAGCAGGTACTGCATAAGGGCTTAAACTCTCCCTAATCTGCCCTTTAACTAGCAACTCCTCAACCTGCCTGCGCAACTCTTCATGTTCTCGGGGACTCATTCTGTAATGCGGTCTATTTGGCAATGCAACTCCAGGTTCCAAATCTATGTGATGTTGAATATCACGTAAGGGAGGCAACCCTCCAGGAAGCTCATCAGGAAACACATCACTGAATTCTGCCACTAATAGTGCCATCTCACTTGGAACTGTGTACGACTCAGTCACCTCTTTACCCATCAGTAAATAGCCTCTTGTGGACTACTTCAACTCTTCATCCATCGAGCTAAAGACAACAAAACTGTACCTTCACCTGTAGGTTTAGCTTGGCTGCTCCCTAGCCTACTTGGCACCAGCACAATCCTGACACCTTCAAACACAAAACTGTAAGTGTTAGCTCGTCCGTCATGAACCACACTCCGATCATACTGCCAAGGCCTGCCCAATAACAGGTGGAACGCATCCATAGCCATTACTTCACACCAAACAGGGCCAATAGAAAAAGTCACCAAAGCCCTTTTAGCCACTATCACTTCACCACCTTTCTTAAGCCATGCTAGCTTGTAAGGTTTAGGGTGATTTTCAGTCTCAATATTGAGTTTCTAAACAGCCTCGATAGAAATAATATTTTCACAACTGCCCCCATCAACTGTAAAGTGACATACCTTTCCAAGGATGGTACAGGTGGATTGAAAGATATTGCTACGCAACCAATCATCATCTTCTACCGCCTTTGGTGTCAAATAAGAACGTCTAACAACCAGCGCTGTTTCTACATCTCCTTCCAAAACCACGTCATCCGCAGCCCCCTTATCAAATACTAGTTCACCAGAAAGGTCTGCATCTTCCTCTTCATAAAAATCATCAGGTTCCATAAATAGAGCCTTCTTTCCAACTCATGTCTTTCTACATTCAGACTGCTTGTGCCCCACTTCTCCGTAACCGAAACATCACAAACCACTGCTGCTCGCCCCTTTATTTGTTTGGCCAGCACCCCAAGTTCCCCTGTTAACTCCTCCACTGGTCCGGTTCGCACCCACACCCGTCCCTGTAATACCACTGCCAGTTGCTCCTACTCCAAAAGCAGCACTTGCAGAAGATAAATTACTGGTTCATTTTATCTGTTTCTTAATTACTACTGCCCTCTGATGCGTAGCAGACACCGATATAGGATCACATAAATTGACAGTATCTTGTATTTGAAAACGCAGCCCTCCAATGTAACGCGACACCAACTGATCCTCTGTTTCCTAAATTTTATTTCTAGCAATTAGTTGGTAGAATTCAGTGGTATATTCATCCACCGAACGAGCACCCTGTTTTAAATTTTACAGCCTCTGGTACATCAATCTCTGAAAATTGTAAGGTAGAAAAACATACCTCATATGTTTCTTCATCTTCTCCCAAGTAGTAATTTTTTATTTACCCAATATGTTTCGTGTCAATTTCAATTGTTTCCACCACGTTTTCGCTCTACCCCTCAATCTGGTGGCTATCAAAGGCACCCTCTTATCCTTTGATACCCCTTTGAACTCTATAATTTCTTCGACGGTTGCTAACCAGTCAATAAAATCCTCGGGTTGCAGACCTCTATGGAATTCAGGAATTTTAGTGCGCATTCCTATCTCCCAATGCCTTCGGTCTTCCTCTGCACCCACTCTGTGCCTTCCACGAGGAGCCTCTTCCTCATAGAATTTGCCCTCCTCTTCACCCACACTACCAGCGTCGTATGCCTGATCGTGGTGATGGTGACCCCTATTCTGTTGTCCCATAATTGCAGCCATCCTGTCAGTTAATTATTCCATCATCTGTTTGAAATGTTCATCCATCATCTGATTGATCCGTTGTTCCATCTTGTGATCATATACCTCCTCGATATGTTATTGTCTCCTAGGCGGCATGTTGGCTTTCATACTAACTGATGTAGCGGAAGCCCTAATTAAATTAGATAATTATTGAATCTGTTAATTCATAATGAATACCAGAAACAATCTTCTAAACCCTATTGATTCGATTGAATGAATACTGGGAATTAGGCATCAAATTTCATTGATTCAAAGAACACCGAAGTTTGGGAAAACTCGAATTCAATTATTAAAATTCCAAAAAAACTACCAACAACATCAAACAAACCCTATAAATAATGTTTAGAAAACTCTAACGAAAAATAAAAAAGAAAAGCCCAACAAAAAGTCCAAAAATAAAAATAAAAAAATATAAAGTTCAAAGGCCAAAATGGAGGCCTAAATGATGGATTTTGAGGGTCAAAATGGCATCCGCCAAACTAGCTAGATTAATCATTATAGAGCTCTGAGTCAGCTTCGATTTGATATATTATAGGCCCCGCGATTCCACTTGTAGCAAAAGTTATGAACCTTATAAGCAACGTTGCGCATCATGGTATCTCAAAAACGCCAAAGCCAACTCATCCGCATCAGTAAGCAATTATAAAATAAAAATGCTACACAACAGCCTATAGACAAATACTTATAAATAGAAAATAACAACAACATACTCTTTAATATGTTCATATTCCTTCTAAGAGGATATTTTGTTTTTATTTTTGGTAACCAAAGCTGCTTTAGAAAATTAGCTTTTAGCTAAATCTTGGAAGAGCTACACCCACAGAATCCTGCTTCAAGAGGCTAATGAGACCATGTGGGGGCTGAGACAGTTCATAGGATCTAAATGGTGCCTTAGTTCCATAGTTTGCAAGCCAATCGGCACAACGATTTCCTTCTCTATAGCGAAACTGAAAATGCACTTCCCAGTCCTTGTCTTTCAGTTTTATGATCTCTCTTACAAGTTCATAATTATCATTATGACGGTCCCTTGGGTTACGTATCATCTGCAAGGCACTTTTGCTATCCATTTCCACTATTAGCTTCTTACAGCCAACGCTCCAGGCCAATTCAAGACCCTTCATCACTCCCTGTAGCTCAGTAATAATAGGAGTAGCGCCATAACTAAAATTAAAGGTAAATCCCTTAATCCATCGACCCTTAAAGTCCCTAATTAGTCCACCAACTACTGATTAGACACCCTTAAAGACCCTTGAACCCCTTTATCTGTGTTTATTTTCATCCATCCTTTGCTGGATGGTTCCCATGAGATCAAAGTTTCTTTCTTTGGAATTGTATAGTAAGTACCTAATTTAGCCCATTGCTCACTTTGCTAAACTTTGTCACTTTCAAAAGCAGAATTCGAGTCTGAAGATAGGACAACAACTGCACTACCGGCTAGAACAGCTGTTGCTCCCACTTTAGCCCATTTTCCTGCAGTTTGGTCAGTTTCATTTCTTTGAATAGGAGATTTTGAATTTGAGTATGAAGAAAGGACAACGACTGCACCGCCAGCAAGAATAGCTGTAATTGCCCTAGAAAAAATATCGGCTCCTTCATTATTTTTGTCTCCCTGATGAGCCCCATCCCTTCGATCCCTACCGTACTCTGTGCTTTCACTGGCACCCATATGATACGGGACGCATTGATGAGCAAGCATGCGTTTTCATGGAAAAATATGAAAAATTGTGGTAGTGGCAGTTTTGTAATTTTAGGCAACTTTGGAGTTTTGGATTTTGGCAATTTCAGAGTCCAATTTTATTGGAAATGGGCTGAGGATCAAAACTCGCCAGTTTTTCTTGTGATGTCCATCGCTTTTCAACTAAATTCTCTCGTTTTGGGCCCAAAAATGCATTTTAATATTTTTTTTACTATTTCAGGAAAGTTTTTATTTTATTATTTTTTATTAGAATTTGGATTCTTATTTCCTAGTTTGTTTGCGATTGTCTTAGAATTTCTTTATTTAAAGACTTTTTCATATTTTGGAGGATAGTTTTTGATGAATTAATTGATTTTTATTATTTTCCAAAATTCTGTGAATTTTGTTGCCTATTTCCTGAATTTGAGAATTGTAGGTTATAAAAGATTATTGATTGGTAGTCGTGCGTAGGGACACGAGCAGCTCGGCGTTTAGCTCGTTAAAATCTCGTTCGAGCTCGTATATTAAAGCTCGTTTAATGAATGAACTGAGCTCAAACTATGTAAAACTCGGCTCGTGAAAGCTCGTGAACAAACTCGAATAAGAGCTCGCGAGCCGGCTCGTAATTTTAATATATTAATAATTTAATTTTAGATATACAATATATAAATTTTTATTTATTTAAATATTTTAAAAATATATTATTACCAAAAATCATAATTTTATAATAAATTATTTAGTAAATAATTTATTTTAAATTATTTTAATGATATTGAGCTTACCCGGTGTCCTTCTTTTGAGGAGACAAAAAATTGTGTTTTCTCGATGGATCCTCATAGTGCTCTAGGTCCAGATGGCTTCACTTGTATGTTTTTCCGTACTTATTGGGATATTGTACGGGTTGAAGTTTATAATGCTGTTAAGAGCTTTTTTGTTATGGGCAAAATTATTCCGGGATTCAATTCCAGTTTTATGGTTCTTGTGCCTAAGGTGAAGGAGGCCATTATGATTGAGCAATATCGCCCCATTGTTCTTAGTAATTTTTGTTACAAAATAATTACTAAGATTATTGCTGACAGGCTATCTCTTATTGCCAGCTCTATTATTTTTGCCAATCAATTTGGTTTCATTAAATATAGGAACATCTCTCATTATATTGCGTCAGCTTCAGAAGGTGTTAATTTGCTTGATAAGAGATGTTATAGTGGCAATATGACTCTGAAAATTGACATCCAAAAGGCTTTTGATACTATGGATTGGAATTTTATTTTGGATGTTTTAGAAGCCTTTGGATTTTATTTTAAGTTTTGAGATTGGATTTTGGAAATTTTTTCCTCTGCTCGGATTTCTATTTTATTGAATGGGGTTCCAAAAGGTTATTTTGCTTGTTCCAGAGGGGTTAGATAGGGCGGTCCTTTGTCTCCTCTTTTGTTCTATTTAGTTGAAGATTTTCTTAGCAGGTGGCTTTTAAAGTTGGCCAGTGATAATCTTTTCGATAGCATGCACTAATCTAAAGACTCTTACTTTCCCCCACATTTGCTGTATGTAGATGATGTTCTCATTTTTGGGAAGGCCTCCTCTAAAAATATTAATTTGCTGGCTAATGTTTTTCTACTTTATGGTGATCTTTAAGGGTAAAGAGTTAATTGGAGTAAGTCTAACATTTTATTTGGAAAGGCTATTACTTTTCGTAGAGCTGCTGCCTTAAAGTAGATTATTGGAATTAATAGGGGATCTCTTCCTTTAAATTATCTTGGGGTTCCGCTTTTCTAAGCTGCAACTAGGCGCAAATGGTTGCAACCTATTGCAGATAAGATTATAAATAAATTTGAGAATTGGAAGGGTTCTTCTTTGTCTATGGCAGGAAGATTGACTCTGATTAACTCAGTTATTATAAGCTCTTTTTTGCATTCTTTTTCGGTTTATAAATGGCCTAAAAGTTTGTTGGTTCATATGAAGAAATGCATCAGGAATTTTCTTTGGACAGGTTCTGTTAATAGTCAAAAGTTGGTGGTTGTTCCTTGGTCCAACTACTGTTTATATAAAAAACATGGTGGTATGGGTATTAAAGATCTAGAACAATTAAATTTGGCCTTGCTTGGGAAATTATCTTGAAGTTTGATAACCCAGGACAAATTTCCAATGGCCTTTCTGAAAACTCGGTTGCTTTCGGCGGCAGGTACTCCTAAGGCAACCCCAATCTCTTCCTCTGTTTAGAGTTCTATTAAGTCTTCTTTTTTTGCAAATGAAAGCTTGTATTACGTGGTTAATTAGTTCATCTTCCTCTTTAAATTTTTGGACTGATGAATGGATCCAACCTACTATAGCTAATAGACTTAATATTCCTCTGTCTCATCAAGCTAAAATGGATGCGAAAATTTTAGAATTCTTAATTAATGGTGTTTGGCATCTCCCTGTAGATATGTCTTGGAGTATTAAAGATGAAATTCTTCAAATTCATCCTTTAAGGTCTAGCTCAGATGTCTGTCTCTGGCTCCCCTCGATAACTGGAATTTATTATGTGAAATCTATGCTCGCTTCGTAGTCTCATTCTTTGGTTGCTTGGTCACGGTTCTTTTAGAAAGAATTTTTGCCTCTTTCGCGTTCTATTCTAGGTTGGCGAGATTTTTTTGGGTATTTGCCAACTGAGGATAATCTCATCAAAAAGGGCTTTCAAATGGCTTCTAGATGATGTTTTTATTCTACTACTTCAGAATCAGTGGATTATTTATTTATTCATTGTCCATTTGCCAAAGAGATTTGGAAGGGTATTAGGAATACTTTTCAACAGCTTCTTCATTCTTCAGGGTCCCTTGTTGCTCTTATTAAGGTTGCCATGGTATGTCATTTCAGTTCTCAAGTTAAAACGCCTTGGATTTGTGCTATTTGGTTGATTTGGCATTGCCGTAATTCGATTATTTTTTATAATGCTAAGCCGGATATTTCCTAGCTCTTAGATGCCTTTGGAAGATGATAAAGGAATGTACCTTTTTCAATACTGGTTCTATGTCTAACTCGCCGAGTGAATTTCATACTCTTTCTCTTTTAAATATTGCTGCCATTCCTTCTAAAGCTCCTAGGATTATTATTGTCACTTGGTACCCTCCTATTTTTGGTTGGACTAAGGTAAACACTGATGGATCAGTAGCAGGAGTTTCGGGGTGTTCTGGTGCAGGTGGCATCTTCAGAAATTCACAAGGTTATATTAAGGGTGCTTTTACTTTTAATACAGGGATTGGTTTTGCTTATCTTGCTGAACTTCAGGCTGCTATATTTGCGGTTAAAAAAGCTAAGGAGTTGGGGTGGTCGAATCTCTGGATTGAATGTGACTCTTTTTGGGTGGTGCATTTATTTAGTTTGAGATCTGTTGAGGTTCCATGGGAGGTTCGCCATCAATGGGACTCTTGTTTAGATGATTTGACCAACATGAATTTTGTTGTTTCTCATATTTTTCATAAAAGGAATGGAGTGGCTGACAGCTTAGCCAAATATGGAGCGTACTATTCGGATGCTCAATGGTGGACCTCATGTCCGGATTTTTGTATTCATCTTCTGTTTGAAGATTTTAGCTCAGTAGAGCGTTTTCATTTTTGCTAATTTTTTAGGTTGTTATTCGGATTGGTTGTATTTTTCTTTTTCTTTAATAATATTTTGAGTCCTTTTGCATAATAAGGCTGCTAAGATTGTGCCAACCTAGTTGGAATGATTGGGTACATCTACTAATCTTAGGCCTCAATTTCTTGAGAAAAAAATGAATAATTTAAATTTATACATTATATTTTTAGAATTTTTTTTAGCTTGTTTAGGCTCGTTTAAGCTCGTGAACAGCTCGCGAACACTTAGCGGCCTAATGAGCTTGGCTCATTTATAAATGAACTAAGCCTAAACTAGCCAAAGCTCGGCTCGACTCGTTTATACCCCTAGTCGTGCGCGATTCAACAATCAATAATAGTTATCCTAGTCAGACTTTCACTACATCACCATACTTCTTCAAATTTCAGAAATTTATTTTTTCAAATTTTACTTTCTGAAAATAAGCATTGATACTGCTGGAGTATATATACAATATTTGGTCGAGTTTATAGCCATGGTGTGATTTAGTACTTGTTGATTTCCTGTTAATTAGTCTACACGGTTCACATACTTTTTCTTAGTGAGGAAGAAAGAAAAAAAGTTGTTATATAAAATTTTCTTAACAACCAACCGATTTGGGTCAAAATGATAAGTAAACTTAAATTTTCTGAAAATTTTATATATAGAAAAATAGATGCTAAAAAAATTGGTGGAATCAACTAGTAGAAGTTGTTTTTATTTAAATAATATTTTGAGTTTAAATTATAATGTACATAGTTATGTTAAACAGTTGTTAGGAGAACTTTGCAACGTTTGTGGTCCTATCTGAGTTGAACTGCGTTATTTAAAATTTAATAAATTTTGAATTAATGACTAAAGGTTACAACCTTAATTTTTGATGATAATAATATTTGATAAAAATGGGTACTAATTATTTTGTAGGTGATGTATGCAAAAAGGACAATCAAAATAAAATGGAAATGTGTGTGGATCAATCTCACAAATTGCAAAGCTCAAAGTTGAAGCCCAAAAAAGCCTTAAAGGCTATGTAGGGATTTTAAGGACTTTTTGGTCATTTTAGATATCTTTTAAGGATAGAAGTGAAATATAATCTTACCTTGGAAGCTCAACTTATTTTTTATTCAAAAGTTGCAAAAAACTTTTAAATGATAAAAATATAATCTTTGGTTCACCAAATGTTTCTCTACACACTTAAAAATTGCAAAAATATTTTGGTGAAAAAATTGAATTTTTTGGTTGACCAACTTTTACATAAAAAGTTGCAAAAATTTTTAAATTGGCAAAACGTGTTTTCAAATGGACAAAAATACTTTTTAAATGATCAAGGTTTCCTTGCACCAAAATGGAAAAGAATTCACATGTAAACAAATGTAGAAATTTGGTGTTAGGCTAATTTAAGAAAGTTGACTTTGAAAATTACATACCACTTTTCAGAAGCCCATTTTTAATCAGAAAACTGATTTTCTGCCGCAAGCAAGCAAAAAGGATTTTGTTGTTTCTTCACATGTTTGATCTTCATATAATTTAAATCATGAGAATATTCCTTAGATAATTTGGCATTTAGGGCAACTCTTTTGTGCATATATAAACATCTTTCATTAATTGTCCAAAAGTGTGTGTGAAGAGAAATTTAGTTTTCTTTGAGAGATTTCACTTATGCTTTCTTAGTTGGTTATTTTCTCTCCAATATCCATAGGGTTACTTGTATTCATTTTGTTTGAATGAGACATACACATTATCTTAAATTTGTTGTAAAACATTTGGAAGGCATCATTGAGTGAGCAATAGATGCTTAGTTTCTGGCGCTATTCAAAACTAGAGTTGTATACAGTTTTTAGAGCTGTTGGGAAAATCAGAGAGGGAGTTAGTTTTTGGGACTATTCAAGACAAGAGTCATATATAGTTATTGAAGCTATTGGGAAAACTAAAGAGGGAGTTAGTTGTTGGAGCTATTGAAAATCAGCTTGGATAACAACTTAGATAGGATAGATCTAAGGTTATAATTGGCTTGTCTCTTACTTGTGAAAAGAGACTTTGATTTAGTGAAAAATCTTAACGAGGATTCCTTAAGGAGTAGATATAGGAAAAGAATGCCGAACCACTATAAACATTTAGTTGTGTTGATTTTTCTTTATGTTCCCCTTCTCTTACTTACTTTATGGTTTATGGCTCAATCAGCTTATTTGTTTTGACTCTCTTTGTTGCTTATCAAAATTAAAGTTGATATTATTTTTTTTAGTTGATCAGCATAATATAAAAACTTATAATCAAATTTCTAGACTTACATCTTAAATTAGGAAGCCAGTTTTTAGTTTTCAGAAAAATTTTGTAAAGCTCAATTCACCCCTCTCTTGAGCAGCCTAATGGACCTAACAATTGGTATCGGAGCAGGTTTATCTTACTAAATAATTCATATACCTACTAGTTCTAGTGTTGTCCTTATTGCATCGGGATTTCCTGAAAGAGAAACTCTATTTTTATACCACCTTTTTTCACTATAACTAATTATAATTACTGAAAAAATAGAATGAAAAATTTTATTCAAGTTGTTAACCTTGGTTACTGGAAAATCGTCCTTACTGGACCTTCCATTCTAACTAAAAAAGATGCTGATGGCAAAATAGTTCCACTTCTTGAATCTAAATATTTAGAAGCTCATTGGAAGATGGTGCAGTTAAATGCTAAAACTCTTAACATGATACATTGTGCTCTTGATGTGAATGAGTATAACAAGATCTTAATATGAACTTTTGCCAAACAAGTGTAGGATAAGCTTAAAGTGACCTATGAGGGGATAAATCAAGTTAAGGAATCTAAAATAAATCTACTGTAGAGAGAGTAGGAGTTGTTTTTCATGAGACCAGATGAAACTACTTCCTCTATGAGCTCTTAATTCAATGAAATCGTCAATGCACTGAAAAAATAGGAAACTAAAGTAACAATTATGTGTGAAGCTAAAGATCAGTGAAACTATTCTTATGATGACCTGATTGGATTCTTACTTACTCATGAGATGATGATGAAAGGCAAGTCTAAGGACACTTCAACAGAGAAGAAAAAAAAAAGAGATATTGCTTTAAGGATGGAATCTAGCACTAATGACTCAACTAGCTCCGAAGATGAAGAAATGGCATTAATCATAAAGAGATTTAAGAAAATGTTCAAGAAAAGTGGAAAAACCTATAAGAAAAATATGAGAGAAATGTTCAAGATAAAGTTAGAGCCTCCAATTAAGAAGGAGACTCTAGAGATCATCTGCTTTAAATGTAACAAATCAAGACATCTAAGAGCTATTGCCTTAAGCCGAAAAAGAAAACTAAGAAAGAAAAGCTCAAGAAGTGGCAATAATGAATTTAGCACTAGTAAAAGAAGATCAAGATGGAGAGAAAGTTACAAATCTCTGTATAATGGCAAAAGAAAACAAAGGAATCTTCAAATCTCAAGCTGATATAGAAGCTAAACTTGATCTACTTGTCAAATTAACATATGAGGTATACTCTTCTGAACCACTTTATTATGATGAATTGGAAGCTGCGTTTGGTGATTTATTTACATAATTAAAAAATTTGTCTAAAAAATATGGAAATCTTAAAAAGGAACTAAAGACTTTAAAATTTGAAAAAAGTTTTGCCACTTGCTAAATCTGAATGTCATGATGATCTTGATATCTCAAAGAAAAAGAAAATAGAGAGTGACAAAATTTTTACTCATTTTTTCTGAAAATGTAGCTCACGCAGAAAATGAAATCAGCTTTTTGAAAAGAGAGCTGGGTGCTGCCACCGAAACAAATGTGACACTCTTGAGAGAAAATAAAAATCTACAAAAGAAAATTTTAAGTCTCACAAAAGGAAAGCACACACTTGATGTACTCCTAGGAAATTAGTGTGCTCATATTGATAAATCAGGCTTAGGATGCACTAAATATGGAAAATATAAGAAATATAAAACTCACTTTGTTAAAGCTGCCTCTTCAAGCTATAAGCACTTTACTTGCTTTTACTACAATTATAAAGGGCATATTACAAATTTTGTGCTTACAAGAGAGACATCTCTAAAGAAAAGTTTGTTTGGTTGCCAATGAATTCTAACCTAATCTATAAAACTAACCTGACAGGACCTAAATTAGTTTGGGTACCTTAAAATAAGTGATTGTTAGCACAACTCCGCAAGTGTACAGATCGTGACAAGTAATACAATGGTAAGTGAGTATCATTTCAATTAACCTAATTAAATCTATAAAGATGAGCTAGAGCTTGAATTTATTTCATTAGTCAATACTTGATTTATGGAATTGATTTATAACTAATTCACTAATTACACTTAAGGGTAAATTGCTCTAAATTACCTAAAATCTCTTTCGATGTCAATTAAATATACCAAAATTAATTATTGCCTATTTTCATGGTCAATAAATTAATCAAGGTTCATTAAGCTTTCTAGCAATTTATTTTATCCCCTGAGGATTAGTCTACTTTCATGATCGAATTGCCTAATTCTTGTGAGTTATGAGCCAGTGAGGAAGTAGTCAAATGGTAACTCCTCTCCAAGGGCATCTTGAGGTGCAAGGTTCGAATCCTACCGTCGGTGATTTAAAAGGGGAGGACTACTTCCTGTTGTGTAGTGCATCGCTTAGGTCATATGACCTCCCTATTGACAAAAAAAAATTACCCACAGACATATATTTAATTTGACCTAAAATCAAATACAAGAAAAATTAATTCAACTCAAAAAATTAACTGTAATAATTAATGTATTGATTAAAATAAAATCCCAACAAGTATTAATCTAGCTACAGAAATCTAAACCCTAAATAATTTAGTTACTCATGGTAAAGTATTTTAATACTACAAAGAAATCAAACATAATACATAATAGATACATGAAGATAGACAAAAACTCAATTAAAAGAAATCTTTATTTTCAATCCTCATTGAGCTCTTCAATTTCATGCTTGAATTCTCTGATAGTCGTCTCTAATGATCATCCTTTCTAGAGTTGAAACTCTCTTTTTATAGAAAAAATATATAAAATTCATTTTTCGCCTCAAATCCTTACCTTATGAGGATTTTAGCTCCAAAATTTAGCTCTTTAAATCATGGCTTGGATCTTGTATACTCTAGGATTGAGAAATTTCTTAAAAAAAAAATACAAAAAAAGATATAAAATAATTAGGAAACTAAAAAGGAAAGTAAAGCTAACCTAAATAGCTAAAATACTAATAAAACACTAATTAAAATATTAAAAGTTAATAAATTATAATCAAACACTAATGAAATAAAATAAAAAAATTAATGTAAAATTGACACTAACAGTGATCAAATTATAGGTTTACCTAAGAAGCAAGGATGTACAAAATAAGTGGTATATAGATAGTGCTTGCTCTAGCCACATAACGGGTGATAGATTAAAGTTCACCCAATTAAAAATGCAAAATAGAGGAATAGTCAGTTTTGGAGATGATAGCAAAGCTAAAATCATTGGAATAAGAACGATTGGCATAAATCCATCAATTGAGGAGGTATCCTTAGCTACTGGTTTAAAGTTCAATTTTTTGAGTGTGATTTAGTTATGTGATAGGAATAATAGAGTCATCTTTGAACCAATTAATTTTGAAGTCCAAAGTTTGCATGATAACTAAACTTTTTTTTGTTGGCAATCGAAATGAAAATGCTTACTTGGTTGACTTTAAGAAATTGAATCATGGTAGCAATTTATGTCTATTTTTTAGAGATAATGATAGCTGGATTTGGCACGAAAGACTAGGTCATACAAGCATGCATTAATTTTTAAGTTGTCTAAAAATGACCTTGTTAATTAAAGGTCTGCCTAATCTGAAATTTGAAAAGAACATTGTTTGTGATGCCTGTCAACTAGGAAAATAAACAAGGTCATATTTCAAATTAAAAGGATCAGTCTTAATAACCAAACCTCTTAAATTACTTCATTTAGATTTGTTTGGACCGATTTCATCATTTAGCTTAGGAGGAAAGTTATATGCATTAGTTGTTGTTGATGATTATTCAAGATTTACGTGGACCCTCTTCCTAACTCAAAAGAATAAGGCATTTAACAAGTTTTCTAGCTTGTGTAAGAAGATTTAAAATTAAAAAGGGTACAACATCACAACTCTTTAAAGTGACCATGAAAAAGAGTTTGAGAACAAACTGTTTGAAGAATTCTATAATGAATTTGGGATAACTCATAACTTCCTAGCTCTAAGGATATCTTACCAAAATAGTGTAGTGGAAAGAAAAAATAAAACCTTACAAGAAATGGCTCGAACAATGCCCAGTGAAGCTAATATGCCTAAATACTTTTAGGTTGAAGCTATTAACACAACATGCTATATTTTGAATAGAGGCTTGGTAAGATCTTATTTGAAAAAAAATCCCTATAAATTATGGAAAGGTAAGAATGAGAGTTACTTCAAGCTCTTTGGATGTAAATGTTTCATTCATAATAACAAGAAAAATCCACATGCTAAATTTGATGTAAAATTAGATGAAGGAATTTTTCTTAGGTATGTTGAATATAGCAAGGCCTATAGGGTTATTAACAAGAGAAATTTTAGTGTTGAGGGGGTCAATTCATATGGTTTTCAAAGAAACTAACCAAACTCTACCAAGTAGAGATATTGTTAATGACTTTCTTGTAGGTGTTAAATGTAACACCCGCCATTTCTATATACGTAAGCCTAATGTATGCATTTCATTTGTTACATGGTAGAGTAGTAGATTGAGTTTAGTTGGGCATATATGTAAATTGTTGAGAAAGACTAGATTGTATGATAAGTTTGGATTGACTTGTTATAATTGTAAGTTGTGGACTTTAATGCTTTATGTCATTTTCATTAAGGGTCTAAGTAGGTATTTTGAGGATATTTTGTATATTATTAAGTATTATTATATTATTTAATTAGTGATATATATGGGTTGATTTGTTGGTTAAGTAATGAGTAAGGAAGACTTTAGGAAGGCTATTTGTTGGCCTTTGATTGGTTAGTGTTTTAAGTGTATATGTATGTAAATGGTGTAGAGATTTTGGAAGAATAAGAAGATAGTGAGTTGTGAGGGAGTTTTGGAGAGCTTGTAATCTTGTTAAGCTAGGAATTGAGAAGCTCTAGAAGACCTATTATCCATTGGAGCTTATTTTGGTAAGCTTTCTTTATATTTGAGTTGATTTGGTTGAGTTATGTTGTTGTCAAATTCGTGATCTGCCCCTCTGTTTTTTAGTCCACTTGTTTGTACCATATCTTGAGTTTTACAACTATGATTTAAGAAAGCTTTAATGTTCTGGAAATCTCAGAGAGTCCTTTACATTTTTTATGATTTGAATTTTGTTAAATTCTGTCGTTTTATGGGGTCAATAGGGCCGGATATTTTCTTACTCCTATGAGTACCCTATTTTGGCCGAGTTGATTGTAAAATTTATAATTAATTCCTCACATATCCAAATTGAATGATTCTAATTGGAATTTATAGTAGACATATAACCCTAGCTTTGGTAGCAATTTAGGGGTTTTTAGATTAGTGTGGGTATCTTTAGGTTATCTTGAGTTAGGAGCATTTAATTGCACTTTGTGATGTTTAAAGGGAATTGCTATGCTTGAGGGTTGAATTGGTAAATAATTGGGTGTAGGAAGTGGAAGAGGAGATGACCCTACCCACTAAGGGGGAAAGCTTTGCTTGTGAAGGAGTGGAAGCTTTAAGGTAAGTAATTATTAATTTAATGCTTATCTATAGTAATTTTTCAAGTAATTATAGTTACTTAACTATATTAATGTGTGTATGCCATTTAAGTGGCAAGATTGTTGAGCATGATATATATATATATATATATGAATATGTTATTATGAGAAAGTATGACGAAAATATGATTTATATGTATGGCATATGATTATGGTATACTTTTAGTATACTTTTGGTATATTTTTGGTATATGAATGGTATATTCTCCGTTTATAAATGTGAATGTTGATATTATGAATATGAGCATGTGTGGTAATGAATTGTGGACATTGGCACCTATAAGTGTAAACCACTTGAGGTGGTATGAAATTGTGAATTATGAAAGCCATGTGAGGTGGTATGGAATTGTGATGAAAGAATGGTACATGTGCATTTTGATATGTTGTAAGAATGATTGAAAAATATGCATATGGCATGTGAATGATTGAAAAACATGCATATGGCATGTGGTGAGGAATGTGAGAAAAATATATGTGTAGAGACTAAGCTCCACGGCCTGAAACTGAGCTGGGCAGAGAGTCTCAGTTGTGGCCATTCATGTGATATATATATATGCGCGAACGTGTGAGATCTGAGACTGAGCTGGGCAGAGAGTCTCAGGAATGGCCACGAACAAAAATGAAAAGAAAAAGAAAAGAAAAGAAAACGAAAGTGAGCTTTGTATAAAACGCAAGTGACGTGTGTTAAGAATTCCGGCCGGATTACTAATATTTTCATAATTATGAAATGTTGCATTGTGATGATATAAATATGTTGAATGAGAAGTGTGATTTTGTTAATTGTATATAGTGGATTGTTAAATGATAAGATTTGGTGTATATAAGACACCAACTATATTGTTTGAATGTTTGGAAGTCTTGTTGTGATGTTAATGGATGTTTGGTGTGGACTAGTGTGTTTATAATGTATTGTTGTAGCTTGAATTAAGTTACATTCATATACTTTAACATCACTAGTCACTTCAAGGGTATTTTTGTTAATTCATATAAATGAATTCAGTCTAAGTGTCGTTATAGCCCTCTGAGTTAGCTTTCCATAGCTTTTTAAATCACTAGAATTTGAATTATGTAAAGAAAGTTATGGTCAAAAGAGTATGATGTGGTTAGTCGGATAGTGTCTCAGGCACGACCATGCATGCTAGAGGTGAAAATCAAGCCTCAGGCATGGCCATGTGCACGGCCATGCACAGCTTAATGTAGAGTTATAGTATTTTGACTATAACTTGAGCTACAGACCTCTAAATGAGCCGTAGTTTGATGCCACATAAACTTCAAAGAGTCCTCTACAAGTTCCATATTTGAGATTGGGTAGAATCTATCTTTAATATTCTCTACGTGAGCTTGACATTTTAGTGCTCACTTACTCCTTTATCATTTGGACTTTCGTGCGTAGTCTAAATGTTAAATTCTTATAATTTAATGTGTAAAAATGTTATTTATATACTCTTTTTAATTATTTCTTGAGTTTGATGTGTAAAAATGTTATTTTTATACTCTTTTTAATTAGTTCTTGAGAAGAACTATATGTATACTTATTTTAATAATTACTTATTGAGTCGCAAGCTCATTCCTTTACAAATTGTGGTTTTCAGGTAATAGTTAGACTTACTTGAGGTGCGAGTTAATGAAGCTTAAAGTGTGTTCTGTGTGAGCTCATGTGGGTCAAGGGCAGGCATGGTGTCGATATCTCCATCCTCATTATCATCATCATCATCACATTCAAGCATTTTATTTTTAAATAATGTATTTATTTTGATAATAAGTTATGTATGTACACTAAAGTATAATGTGTATTAAACAAAAGTTTTTGGTATAAATGTATATCTCTTTTGATAAAAAAATATTTGTGCCACGTGTTGTTATGTCATTGGAAAACTTGTATGTGGTACTTGGAGGGTGCTACATTAAAAATCCTAGGCAAGAGCAAGAGGAAAAAGCTGAAAAGACTCAAGGAAGGGAGAATGTTCAAGATCAAGACCCTGACAGAGCTGAAGAAAATCACAATGAGAAGACCCCTTAAAATTAGTATGACCTAGTACCAAATTCTTAGCCTAACAAAACTCAAGAAAATAAACAGAACTCCAATAATGACCTACCAAAGGATTGGAGATGTCACATCTCTACTACCATTAATTCCATTAGAATACAAAACTAAAAAATTAATGATAATAAAGGTATTGCTTCTAAAACCAGACAGAATATCTTATTTATAAAATTTAAACTCTCTTAATTACCAATCACAGTAAATATTTGTTGCCAACTCTATCTGATTAATTCATAATATAAATACTATTCACTACAATTTAATTGCAAAGTAAGTATATGTTGGTGGATATTTAATATAATGACATATCCTTGCTTAGGATCAATCTCAACCACAATAATAACATTTCTTGTCATAGATTTTCTATAATCAAATACTCTGAATATAAATAAATGGCACTAAACATTTCTAACATAATAATAACTCATAGATATAATAATAATATCAATAGTACTACATCACCATCCACAAAATAAAAATATATACAATTTATGTACAAATAAAAGAAACTAGATGCCAATAAATCCTATAACATAGGTATCTAAAGTTGAGGCATCGCCCTTTCTCTGCAGGTCGGATCCTGTGCCAATGAGATGGTGGCGGTAAAATGCTGTGAACACCGATCCTAGGCCACTCTACACCCTCCTAAATGTCATCATCTCTCAAAAGAATAAATCTCTCAAAAATCAGCTCTAATGGTGTCTATGGCCTCAAGTAAAAAGCCAAAAAGGATGCAGCTATCTATCACTGCATCACACCCATAAGAGGATGATCTGAACATCCGTGGAGGCGGCGTAGAAGACACAGAAGGTCATATATATACCGTCTAGATGATCCTCTCAAATAGCAGACAGTTGAACTTATGCTCCTATGGGCTGGACCATGATCCTGAAAACTAACTCTGCATCGGTGTTGTGGCATACTATGTACAGGACTAGCATCTCTGCCTCTGTGATCTCGTAGACTATAGTCGCCCAATATACAGCCATTTCCTCCATTGTAATAAATAACTATCCTAATCTGAAAAATTTATTTTTAAAATACAGTGGTGATTAATTTCACAAGAAAATTACCTAGTGAGCAGCTAATTAAACATTTAAATAAAGATAATAACCATAATGTGCTTTATTCAAAGTACATCATTCATTTGCAAGTTATTAAACTTACAGATATACACAATTATCAAAATACCATTTCAAACTGATAACACTTCATTTCTCACCGAAACATTTAATAAAAAGCTTTCGTCACATAAGAATTAGTTAAATAAAATTCATGAATAATGTAAATAAATGCATAATAAAAGTTGTATGGCTTTCCCAAAATTGGAACTCTAGGCTGATAAACAACTTCAGTAAATTCTTATTTAATGGAAATTCAACTATTAACAATTAATAAACTTGAGGTTTTAACTCCTTAATTTATAAATAAATGCGGAGCTCTCATCAATTTTTTTGAGTAATGTATTGTATTATACCTTCATGATTTAATTCTTTCGATAATTTATTCAATTCAGTTGTCTCTAGAGTTGAGATTTCATTCTTTTGAGCATTAAGCATTGTTATCATCGATCGTATTTTTCTCAATTTTTAGCACAAATAAATATTATTATTAAATTATTTATTCCCAAACTCTTTCAAGAATTGACAACAATATACAAAGTACATATTTCTCATAACATCTCACATATTATTCTCATGGCCCACACTGGCCAAATCATAAAATTATTTCATAATAACCTCGTATACATATGGTATAACCACAAGAATTCGCCCCAAAGGCATCTTTGAATCCCTGTGCTGTCCTAAAGACAGTTATTCTTTGAGTGGCCAACTCATCTCATACATATATGTATCTTCAACCCTTACTTATTCATGTATTAATCAATATAATGTTTATATAATATTCATATTAATTGCAAGGGTATAATTATATCATTTCGATATTCTTCTTATTTATTCATAAACTTTCAAACTTTGATTTATTTCCATAAATAATTTAGTATCTTTGTCTGAGACTCATAATTATACGGCAGTCACATGTTTTGCGAATTATTCCATTTCAAATTCAATATTTAAGGTATCAAATTCATGAGTATCAGTAGTTTCTAACTTCCCAATTATTCATGTATGTTATTCAAATGTTTGGTTCAAGTTTACCCCTCAATTTATTCAAAAACCGCCAAAACAGAGTGCAAGTCAGGCTACAGAAGCGCTGCCCTTTGGAAGTAGAGGCATCGCCTGATTGGCATAGAGGCATCGCCCCTCCATTACCTAATAAGGCGCCGTCTCATTCTTTTAGAGGCACCGCCAGCCGTTGTCTGATCATTCTTAAGTGTACGAATCAGCGATAAAAACTCAAAAAAAATTGATTTCAAACAACATATATAAACACCAGAAGTTCAGTTAGCCATTCTAAGGCACAAATAAACTAACATACATCCTAATAAACTCACAATCAAGCCCAGATCTACAATTAAAACTTAAGCATTTCAATAAGAAAAATCCAAGGTTTAAACTACAAAAATAAAATAGATCTTTGATGGAAGGCCACTCACTTATTTGATGAACCAATTTCTTGAGAGACCTCTGCCAAATCCGGATCACAAGCTTCAGAGCACTCCTCTTTCCTTCCTTTCTTCTTCCACTTCTCCCTTTTTCTTTTTCTCCACCATACCGTCTTTTGTAGCAAACCAATAACTCTTCTCTCCCATTTCCACTTTGATCCCTTTTCTTTTCTTTTCTTTTCTTTTCTTTATCTCTAATTCATTCTATTTCTAATTCTTTCAATTACATCCTTATTTCTTTTCAATTTCATCCAAAAATTCTATCTCTTATTTATACCTTATTTAATTCCTCATAAAATAATAATTTATTCATAACTCATTCATTCAATACAAAAATATCAACTCTTAATTATCATTTAATCACATATAAATATCCTTCAAGGATATGGATATTACATGAGGTATTATAGAAATCATTCAAAGGAAAATCTCTTGATAAGTCCTTCAAGCAAGCTCACAATAAGAAATGACTTCAGAAAAATGATTCAAAATGTGGCATATGTCTTTAAGATAGAACTCAAGATTGTAGATAAAGCTCAACATGATGAAAATTAGATTTTGACAATACAGGAAGAGCTAAATCCATTTGAAAGAAATAATATCTGGAAATTATTTCCAAAGCCAAAGAACCAAATAGTTATTAAAACTAAATAAGTTTTCAAAAATAAGATGAATGAGCATGAAAATGCGACAAGGAACAAAGCAAGGTTAGTTGCTAAAGGTTATAACTAAGAAGAAGGAATAGATTTTGTTGAAACTTTTGCACCAGTTTCTAGACTTGAAGCTATGTAAATCCTTTGTGCATTTACTTATTTTAAGAACTTCAAGTTGTATCAAATGGATAAATATAGTACTTTCCTCAATGGGTACTTAAATAAGGATGTATATGTAGATCAATCCCTTGGTTTCAAAAACTATGACAAACCTAATCATAGTTACAAGCTGACAAAAGATTTTAAACATGCACCTAGGGCTTAGTATGAGAGACTAAGTAAATTTTTATTAGAGAAGGAGTTTGTAAGAGGAAATGTGGACAAAGCACTCTTTACCAAAAATCAGCTTGATGATATTCTAATAGTCCAAATCTATATGAATGACATTATATTTAGTGCCACCAAGGAGAGCATGTGTAAGGAATTTACTGAGTTAATGATAAGAGAGTTTGAAATGAGTGTGATAGGAGAGCTGAATTTCTTTCTAAGTTTGCAAATAAAATAGTGTGAAGATGGAGTTTTCATAAATTAGTCCAAGTATATCAAAGAGCTGCTAAAAAATTTCAAGATGCCTAAAGCTAAAGCTAAAGCTAGCAAAACCCCCACGAGTGCAAGCACCAAATTGGAGAAGAATGAGAAAGTTAAAGATGTTGACAACAAGGTATACTAAGGTATCATTAGTTCTCTACTCTATCTCATTACAAGTAAGCCTAATATTCATTTTAGTATTTATTTATTTATATACATGGTTTCAAGCTAATCCTAAAGAATCATACTTGGAAGCTGTTAAAATAATCATGATGTATCTTGTATAAACTTAAGACCTAGGTCTTTGGTATCCTAAAGATATATCATTTGATCTTATTAGATATAGTGATACTGATTTTGCAGGAAGTAGAGTGGATAGAAAAAGCACATCAGGCACATGCCAGTCTTTTGGCAATGCTATAGTTTTTCAGTTTAACAAAAAGTAAACTTCAGTATCTTTATCAATTGCTGAAGTTGAATATATAACAGCTGGAAGCTGTATGACTCAAATTTTATGGATTAAGCAAGAATTTGAGGATAATATCTTGAGGTACACTCACATCCCAATTTTATGTGACAACACTAGTGCCATTGATAAAGAATTATGTTTTGCATTCAAGAACAAAGTATATAGAAATTAGGCATCACTTTATTAGAGATCATATTTAAAATGGGGATATTTAACTAATTTTTGTTCCAACTAAAAATCAGCTCACTGACATTTTCACAAAACCATTAAGAGAATATCTATTTTGCAAAATCAGAAGGGAACTTGGTTTGATGAACTTAGAAGCACTGTGAATTAATTTCTTTTTGCTGTTAGTTTTACAAAAAAATTTTCTCACTTTCACATGTTGTAGTTTTTTGTGTAGCTATTTTAGACACACTAGCATTATCACGCATGCCATGCATATACAATTTATTTTTCTTGGAATATACTTTTGTTTTTATTTTATGACCACTTGAAAATTGTATAATATTCTGGACTAAATTAGAAAATTTAAAAATTAAAGTTGGAATATAAATATAACTTGAAATTAAATTTCTTTTTTGTCTTGATTAGTATGTCATGGCATATATATATTTTTTTTTTGTAAATGCATCTTTGAAATTTAAAATTTTCCTCTCTTGTCAATCTTGAGTCACGTGAACTTCCTTTTTTTTTAGAACATTTTTTTTGTTGACTGAATTATAATGCTTTTGATTGGATAAAGACCAACATAACCCAAAATGTTAAGCTTATAGGTTTAAACATCAATGCATCAAAAAATTACTTAACTTAGTTGCACTTTTTAGAAAGAATTTGAGAATAATACTTCTAAGATTTTGGGCTAAAGACTGATTTTCCTTGGGCTTCTACCAATTAAAAACTAAATTTTTTTCATGACCAATTTTGTTTGACATTAAAAATTAAAATAAACCTATTTTTTAAAACCTATATCACCTTCCTTTCTCTTAGCTACTGCTACCCGTCCTCCTCCTATACCGTCGTTACTTCTCCTACCCATACACATCCCCATTTCCATAAGCCTTGAAATGGGAAAAAGAAAGCAAAATATCACCGGAGAGCTTTTAGAAAAATAAAAAAGGAACTGAGAGATAAGAAGAAGGTAGAGAAGCCAAACAAAAAATAGGAAGAAAATTGAGAAAGAAAATGTGGAAAAGAAAGCCAAGGGGATTGAGTTGAAGATCTCAACCAACAGTGTAAAACAATTAGAAGTATAAATTTTTTTTTATAGATGGGCTACGCCAGATGACTGGCGGTCGCCAGTGCCATTAGTCACTGGCATTTTCCAATGGCTAGTGGCAGCCAAGGAGACTGGCGCTCGCTAGTAGCTGGTGACAGCCCCTCCGTGCTCTGTCCCAAAACTTAAGAAAACGAATCCCACACACATTGCACTTACACACATGTTTTTTGAACAATGTTTCTCACACACATTTACTCAAACGGATCATCCAAATATCATATATAAACTTAACAAAATCACAATATCCACATCAACTTCGCAATTCATGTATATACATACATATATATATATATATATATATATATATATATATATATATATATATATATATATATCACAACCCTTTTGCTCAATGCACATCACATAGTGCAACCTCTACACAACACTTACAATATGCCCAAATGCTCATAATTCTTTACAAAATGTAAAATGCTACATGACAAATGAGAATGGAAGTTGATTCACCAAACACACCTCGAGCTTCCAGAAATCACAAGCAAAGCAAGCGTCAAGCTCTTACTAACTATCTCCTAAAAAATAGTTGCAAATGGGTGAGCTTGCGACTCAATAAGCAATTACTAATATAACTATATATATATCACTTCTCAAGAATTAATTAAGTGTTATATATATATATATATATTGATGTGCTAATAATCTGCAAGCATACAGAATCGTATCAAGTAGTAAATAAAGATATCGTCCCACAGAGATTTTGGTGATGACTACTGTCTTACTCACAGTGTTTGTTTGTTTAGACAACGAAATAGAGTTTGTAAT
>CATIWO010298553.1:0-10041 GCA_949673435.1 Macaranga tanarius
TGAATGGGTGCTAAGTGCGCACCTCAGCGTGTGTTCTTTTTAGCTGTGCATGCAATTTATGCGTGCCACCACGTGCTCCCCTCCATTTCATGCACAACTCACCACATTCTTCACGTTGGACTCCCATTTATTCACTATCAACGGCTCCCATTATTTCTTTCACTGCCTGACTGCACCTCAACCGTGCGATTGCCATCTCCCTCCTTCAGGAGAAGGTCCCGCGCACGCGGAGGTGGGTGCCCTTCGGCTTCAATTTTCTGCCCCCATATCTAAAATCCACTCATTGCAACCACCTATGGGAGACCGTTGGATCCCTTGACATTTTTTTTTTCTAGAAAATATACAAAGACAGAGAAAAAGCCCATTAAATCATATAGACAATAAACGGTACTAAAAAAATTTACCTGCTTATGTAAAAATTAGGAAAAAAAACTTAAATGAATTGAAATTTTTCACATAATATTAATCAAATAATGTTATTAAAATTTAGCTAAACAACTAGTAATTTTCAATGATTTAAAATGCATAATCCAATCATTATTATTCTTTTAATTTATCTATATAAATTTATTACTAGTATGATTTAGGAAAATAAATAAATAAATTGTGAGGTATTGATACAAAACAAAAAGTGAAATGGTGGTGATGTAGGGAATAGTAGATGGAAAATAGGAAAGGTTGCAAGAAGATAGGAGCGTAGAGGAACAGATAAACGCTTGAATTAGAAATTAGTGGACCAAAAAACATAAATAAATAGTCCAAATTAACGCCAATCTTGACCCACCGCCACTTCCTCCTCCTCCTCCTCTGTTTCTTGCCACCTTCTCTTCTCCTCCGCCAAACCCAAAATCTTCCTCTTCTTCAACCCCAAATTTTACTCTCTTTCTAACCCTAACTCTCAATCACAACACCTCTCTTCACATACAACTGGTTTCTTTTGCTTTGCCGCCGTCTTTTCTATTTTTCTTGTAAAGATGGCGCTGTCGATCACCATTCATTGTCAACAGAACTCTGGTTTCTTGCACGGAATCCATTCTTTAGCTCCCTCCGATCATCACAACAGCAATGCTCCTGTTGGGCCCTGCTCCCTCCCCATCTCTCGCGATTTCGATGTTTCTAAATGGAAAAGATGGACGATTCGCTCTGTTAATTCCCTCAATTCCCACCATCCCGGGATGGCTGTAGCGAAGCGGCCTGCCAGGAGATTTTTCGATGATGATGATGGTGATGATGATAATAAGGCGGCGCCGGTTGTTTATGAGAAGCTGGATAAGTGGATGGAGAATTCGGTGGTGGAGATTGTTAAGAACTTAAAAGAAGCGCCTCTGTTAGTTCATGTTTACGATAAAGGTGGCTGCGAGACGACGACGTTGAAGACTGAGAAGTCGGTGGAGGGGGAAAATTGGAAGTGGGTGAAGGATAAATGGAGGAGAAAAGAGACCCCTGTGCCTGAAGGAGTTATATTTGTTGAACAATTAATGGACAGAGACAGAGACGAAAAGCAGCAAGAAGCAGAGGAGATCACAAGGGCATGGGGGGTGGTTGTGCAGGGGAAGGGAGTGGAATGTGGACCTGTTTGTTATCTGTTAAAGACTAGCAGAGTTGCTGCTGCTGGTTCTGGGTTATTAGGTGGAGGCGTGTGTTGCACTCATTACTGTTTGATGAGGGTTCAGAATTTTAGAGAAAGTGCTGTGTCTCAGCTGAAGAATTGTTGGTTGATTCGTGGGTAATTAATTAGTAATCAACTAACCAACCAACAAAAAAATGGATTTTTTTTATTGATTACTGTCATATTCATAACCCAATTAGTGATTAAGGATGTTGGTTTGTGATGTAAATGATATACTTGATGATAAGGATGGTTAATTACTCAATTCTCTCCATTGTAACAAGCAAATTGAGATTTATTTTTCTATCAATCAATTCTATGTGCAGTTACATTCATGGATTCTTTGCTGTCTCTCTCTTTCCTTTCTTTAATTGCCTATTCATTATTATTACACAGTTTGTATACTACAAAGATCACGTTTTGCATATTCAAGATTGAAATTTGAACATGTTTTTTTGCAAAGAACTGATCAAAACAGAGCTGCTGATGTTCTCGTTTTTGATACAATAATTTCATGGGCCTAATACTGACAGTGATGGTGGTTGAGTGATTCAAGTGAAAGTCTCACATGGCAAATAGTAAAATCAACTAAAGGCAATAGTTGAAATCAAATAGTGTATGCCTTTCTTTTTGTTTGATGTTTATTCTTTTTACCAGAACAATGCCTTTCCTGAAAGGGTCAAATAGGGAATTGAGTATTCAAAACATGTGCAGAAAAAGGCTTTTATGAGTGTTGGACCCTCATAATCATTTATTGTTCATGGAGAAAAGCTATGATTTATGGACAGCGTTAGCAATGATAGATTCTCATTCAGCAATTTCTATTTGTGAGATTGGCTTCAGAAGTCATTTATGATCATGACTATAGTGTTTAGTTGCAAGTTTTAGCTAGTGTTGGCCTTAATCTTCATCCTAATCTTTGCACTGAAAAGACTCGCACTGACGAATGCAGAAAAGGGTTGCTTATTTTTGGGAAAAAACTTGGAGGTTGAGGAGATGTTGTATTGGTTGGACACTGAAGCAAGCATTCAATGAAAGTCAAGCAATTAGTTAGTTCTTTAAAGTTAAAAGGTATTGCGTGACAGGAACTCGTTTCTTCACGAGCGCGCCAAGCCAACAAAGATATAAGTAGATGAGATTTGAGGGCAGGGGAGTGAAGCTTAATTAACCGATCTCGTATATAGCCCATATCTACACCTAGTTTCAAGAAATGGTTAAAACGTGATTGGGCCTAAGCCTAAGAAGAAAATTCTTTTGCAGGCAGCATTCGATGTATTGTAGGCTATAATAAAGGAGGAGCGGGTAGATAGCAAAAGAGGGTATCAAAGCGGGAAATAAGGGGCCCAAATCAAAGTCCCTCCAACCTCGTTTTTGAATTTGAAAACCAAAACACACACTCACGTTGTGTTGTATTGTATTGTATTGTTAACATCAAATTTACCCAAAACTAAACAATATTAAAACAAAGCCAAATCCCCCCATTACTAAAGTCTAATAACACCCTTGTTATATGAAGCGCGCTCTCTTTCCATCTATTCCTGCATTTCAAAATAAATCATTTAACATTTTGAATCACAGATCCCTCCCTCCTCCCCTCCCTTCTTTTTATTATTCAACCCCAATCCACCATTTCCTACCCAATCTACAAGTTTAATTGATACCCTTTTGAAAGAATCAATCTTTATTTGTTACCCTTATGTTCATTTCATGATTTTCTTTCGAGGTTACTCCTAAAAGTCTTGACTTTGAACTGGGTTTCATGTGTTTTTGAACTTTACTTCAAGGGCTCATCTGGGTGTTCAAAAAAGACTTGGTCTTTATCTGGGTTTTCAAGATAATGAACACTCAAGGCGATTTTAGGTTGCCTGGATCTGATTCTAAGGTTGGTTTCTATATCCCATGGTGCCTGCTTTTGACTGAATTCTTCTTTCATTACGTTCCTGTTTCATTCTGATTCTAAATTATGTATCTATATGTTTCTTTATTTTGGATTCGCTTTAGGTGATTGGAGAGAAGCGAATTAGTGCTAAATTGGATGACAAACAAGAAAGTGCTCCGAAGCGGATTAAAATGAGGGTTCTTGATTCTGTGTTGGGGTCTCAAGGTAATTCTTTTTCTATTAAAGATGTCCACTTTGTTGATGTTACTGGGTGCTTTGCTCGATTTGCACTGAATCTTAGTGGAACTACAAAACAATACTATGTTTTTCATTTTCAAAAGTGTATATTTCTTTGTGTCTCTTTCCTGGAAATTTCATCTGCCCTTTTCAGTTCCTTCAACCTACAGTCTCAATCATGCCATGTCTACTACACGTGCTCATCATATTGCATTCCTAGGATTTGCAAATTAATTGTTATGTCTAGGAATTCTCATTTAGACATTATCTTTAAAGTGGAAACTCATTTTATATTGCATGTTTTAAAAATACTACAGAAACGAACGCCCATCATTCAAAAAATAGAGAAGCTTGTGACCAGTTTCAGATGAGTGAAGACATATCGCAGATTACCAATGTGCCTGTCACCTTGGACCTGGCTGTTTCTCAAACAGAAAGAAGTGGAAGGACTGTGTTACCTGTCGAGAGCAATCCTAGCTACAGGTCTCTAGATCTCAATACTGAAGCTTGTATTGCTAATGTTTCACCTAGCAATGCTAATCCAGAACACACTGAAGTTTGTAACAATGTTCCATTGCTCAAGAAGCATGATAGAGAACATAAGGAGAAATGTGTAATATCTGAAGGGATTGACCTCGATCTAAATGAAGAAGATGTTACTAGCTCTGTGAACCAGGACTCAATTTATACTTCCAAAAATCATGGTCAACTGAAGTCAAGAAGGGATCTTTCTGAATGTGGTAGTACAACAGGTCCAGCAGAGGGGAAAGATCCATTGAAGGTTTGGACAGAGATGAAGCAAAATGGTTTTCTCTCATCTTCCCATATGGGCATTTCATTTCAAAGTGGTCTAATCTCGTCTTCACATGGAGGGATACCAATGCCAAAGCAACATGGGAGAAAAAGCAAAAATGATGCTTTGAAGAAAAAGTTGGAGATTGCAAAGAAAGAACAAGTTGATAGGTTGACAAAAATTGCTGCACCGAGCGGACTGCTAAATGGATTGAACCCTGGGATTATAAATCATGTGAGGAACAAAAAACAAGTGCACTCAATAATAGAGGCCTTAGTGGGGTCTGAAAAAGTTAACAGTGGCAATGCTGAAACAAAACAAGAAAGTGGTGTAAAAATTGAAACGAAAAATATTAGTAGTACGATAGATTCTGGAATAAATCGACTCAGTTGTTCTCAAGGAAGTGGTGGTTCGGCTTTTTTATCTGGGAGCAAGCAAATAGGAGGGTACCATATATTAAGAGGAGAAGGTAACTTCAGCACGATAGACAAGATATCTGGTAGAAATTCTGTATCAAACTCCATTTCTGTCATTGATGGTGATAATTTGGCACTGAAGTTATCAGCATCAACTAAGCCATCTGAGGAATCCAGCACTTTTTCTAATGAGGACTCAACAAATGCAACTAGCGTTTCTTCTCTTTCTGTAAAAGGTACGTATTTCAAGAATCAGTAATTTCATATATGCCTTATGTATAAAGAAAATGGGATATCATAGTGCATGAATTGTATATTCTTCAAGCATTTTCATTTTACTGTTTTCACTTGATACATTTTGTGCATAAAGAAGAACAAGGGAACACTTTAGTTATGCTAAATGTTTATCTGGACTTTCAGCTGCTAGTGTTGCTGCTCAATGGCTAGAGCTTCTTCATCAAGACATTAAAGGACGCCTATCTGGTAGTTGTCTATAATTTGAAAAAAGTAGTGAGGTTATGATAGAATGCATGGCAGTTATCATAATAAACTGTGTTCTATACTTGCAGCATTGCGGCGTAGTAAGAAGAGAGTCCAAGCTGTAATTACCACAGAATTGCCCTTTTTAATATCAAAAGAATTCCCAACCAATCAAGAGAATGATCCTTGTATCATGAAAAATTCATCTGAAGGACTGTCTAACAATACAGTATCTGCCATGCATCAAACAAGATGGACCACACTATTTGATCAAATGGACAAAGCACTTTCTGAAGAAGAGAAACAACTTGTAAGAATGAGAAGTTTTTATGCTGTTTCTAATCCAGACTTCCATAAATATAAGTTCTATAGCTATGTTGTTTTTTAGAGATTGGGATTTCCTGATTCCTTTGAATTAATTTGATTGTTTCTTCCATCCTTTTACCTTTTGATGGAATATGATTATCTTTAATTAAACATATGCCTATGAGTGTCTGTATCAAAATAAATTGTTTTTTCAATCTAATTCCTTGTAGAGAACTCTAATCTAGATTTTATTTTACTTATGAGATCTATTCCAACAACCATTATAAGCTTTTGTCTCTTGTGTTATCAATTGCAGGAAAGTTGGTTGAACCAAGTTAAAGAAATGCAACTGCATTGTGATCAGGGGCTGCAACATTGCCAGTGGAATACAATGTTTGGTCTTCAAAGGCAGGAAACATCGGAAAATTACATGAGGTAAAGCTTGTGTAAACAAAAAATTGCTATTGGAATTGCATTTGCCATTTTTAAATGTGTGCCAACTCTGCTTGGATCTGTACTAGATTACTGGTGTTTTAAATTGCGTATAGAGGCTAAATAAAAGAGGTCTGGCATGACACTCATAAAGTATGAAAGGATTTTTAATTTTTTTTCCTTCATGGCTGGCATGTTTACTACATTTAGGAGTAAAATATTTTCATTATAGGCTTCATTGCAAATAAGATTCATCCTCCAAATGGTTTACCAGTATTTTGTTCCTTTTTTTTCATCATGTTCAAATTCATACTCTTGTTGTTTTAGATAATGCTTGAATATGACAAAATAATGTGTCAACGTGCTTCCAGCATTAGTAGCAACGGCTCTAGGCTTAAATCCTTTTCCCTTTGTGCAAGTGCAAGGTTGCCAGGCCTGCGATTAAATTTTTTTGATATTGAAGCAGAATAAAAGTAAAATTTTCTTTATCAACTTGTTTGATGCAACGAAATATTCTTGGATCTTTGTGATTGCAATGTTGGAAATACAGCACAATTGTTGTTTGTTATCACAATAATAATATAATCTAATGTATTTCTCGACATTCTTTTCCCTTGGCTTTGGCGGGTATTCTACATGTTTTACATATTGTTTGCTTATGGTGCAGAATTGGGAAAGCAGACGATGCTGAAAGGGAATTAGCAGTAAGAGCTGCTGCAGCTTCCATCTATTCAACCTGCAGTCTTTTGATGTCAAAAGAGAATGTATCTTGCTTTTGATCTTTGCTTTTGATGTCAGAATCACTTGAAATCATTGTTGTGCCCCTTCAGTCGATATTATTGTGACAAATTGCCTAATTCTAAACCTTGAAAAGTCCTTGTGCAATGTGCATTTTACCAAACTACTGATTAGGTCGTTAGTTTTACTAGGATGTGCTCCCTACCATTTGTAACATTAGAAGTGAGGCTCTTTTAACCTTATTTTGTTTGAAGTTTTTATCACCATTATCAGGACAGTGGTCCAATCTAATTGCTGTAGTTGCATAATTTTAGTGGTAGAATCTGACTTTTCAGGTTCTCTCATGTATCGTTTTTCTTGTTAATGCATAATTAACAGATAATTCATCATTTTATCGATGATTATATTACCTTTGGCTCAAATTTCTTACTAGCTCTGATAATCTACTTTGGAACATTACATGCACGTACAAAAACGCAAAAAAGCAGCGCCTCCACTCGCAAGATGACTTCTGCTTATGGTATTATTACAAACAAAAATGGTTACATGACAATTGTACAGAAACATCAGTTGATTGCAAAGACAACTGCAGTGATATGTGAAACAAAAATGATTGCATATTGTTCACATCTCAAATCACTTTCCTGGGTTCTCTTTGATTATCCTGTAACTGGGCCTCTAATAATTTACACAGCCTTTCATATGACCATATTTTCCCCTGTGGAGTACAATATGGAAAGAGAGCAAGCAAGAAAACTATAACATATAAAGTTAGATTAAGTGTGAAACGTGGCATTTTGGTAACACAATTCTCCCTCATTTTGTACAAGACTAGAGCCAATTTGGGGGCATCTTGCTGGACATTGCTTTAGCGGATGGGTCATCTGAAACTTTGGCTAGTGAACGATACTGCAACTTTACACTCTCTGCATTATCCAGAGTCTTCACCACATACCTGTACACAACATATATCAGTAAACAACAACCTCAGCTTTCACATGGGGACATTTTCTACATGTATAACATCCCCAATTACACAAATATGAATTCCAATTGACATTCTAAGTATCAAAATATGGGTCCACATGGATCCTACAGAGCTCTATCCACTATATTATCCTTCTTGGCATTTACTGCGGCGGGATCAAATCAATTAGCAAAACCTTCATGCATCCATGCATCTGCAAGTACATTTTTTTTTATAAAAGGTGGATTTTCTATGAAATAAGATAAAAACGACTAGGAAGATGCAGTCAATTCCTCTGAACAGACTAAAAACTTCGAGCCAATGAGAAGGTAAGGGAAAACCTGCTACAAATGAAGCAAACCCTGGATAAAAATGTAGCATGTAGTTAACACATGCGAGTGCACATAAGCACAAAGATTGATGCATTGATCAAAGAATGCAACTCCCATCAAGCTTTATTGATTTCAAATAATATGTCAAACCTGAATATGGTACAATGAAATAAGAACAGGAAAAGGAATTAACGAACCATCCATTTAAACACTGTGTTGTCACAACAGCCTCACGTCCAACAAACCGCTGCGGTGTCCTCTTGTTTCCCTGATTCATTTGTTCTCTTAACATTAATTTCAATTAAGTAAAAATTAGGGATGCAACCACAACTTGAAGGAAGAAAAACCTTTATAATAACCCGATCTGTCACAGCAAATGGGAACTGTACACCTCGACCCCTTGGGGCATCCATTGCAGTTGAATCACCAAAACCACCCTTTTCCTGAATGACAAAGAAACTTTAATAATTGACTAAAGCTGTTGAAAATAGCACAAGAACTAGTGAAAATGGAAAGAAATAGCAGTTGCCTAAACAACATGAAGCATGGAAACAAATAGTAAAAAGTGAAATAGAAGAGAATAGTGAAAAGCAGCACTTTGGAAACAGATTTTCATAAGAAAGAGCTAACATAGGAAACAATTCAGCTTTAACTGCCATGACCATAGAAATATGGCTTCTCCATCATTCTTCCCTTTTTTCTACATAGTTATTAATTTCAAATCCTTTTGAAAAAGAATATTGCTAGAAAATTCAATGCAAGATGACAAACCTGGTCAAACCTGTCTCTCTTTCTTTTGGGTGAGCGATAAAATTGTAACTCCTCTTCCCGGCGGAATGCCTGCACTGCAGCTCTCAGAGCTGTACAGATACAATCATATAAGAATATAATAGAAGGAACAGGAACTGTGATATAATACACCAGTGTTTTAAACTTGTTTCGCACTAACGATGATGTCTACAATCAATAACTTGCCACAGCTCTTATCGATAGAAACAGCTATACTTCTAAGGATAGTTTCATCAAAACTTTGGAATTGAATTACTTGAACGACAAAATTGTCACTTACAAAGATTAGGAGCAATTGAGTCTTCAGTTACTGATTGTGAACAAGTGTAACAGGCTTTCTGAGAACATGTTGCAAAAAATAAAATCAAAATCATTTTCATATTCATAACAAAGGTAGGAAAATTTATAAACTGCACAGACATACAAACATAGAGCATCAAAGATAATACAGTTCAAAGAATCTGAGTCAGTTTATGAACAACTAAAGGAAACATCATTGCTAAGGAATTGCTTTGCGGAAGAATAACATGCATACACATATAAAGATAATATAGTTCAGAGAATCTGACTCAGTTGATGAACAACTAAAGACAACATTATTGCTAAGGGATTGCTTTGCAGAAGACTGACATGCATATGCATATCTGATGTCATGGGTAAAACAAGTAAAAGAATAAATACATAATTCACTCAAACAGGCGTATCCTGCAGGTAGAAAATTCATTTTGGGAAAGCAATAAATAGTTAAAATAAAATCATTATACAAGTCCCCCATAAGCTACAGCAAAGGAAACACTAGACAACTTATAGCTTTTGTATTCCACGTAAGTGAAAAAAAAAAAAAATTCCTTTAACTAAGAACTCACCGTTCTGATAACATGCTGTATTCCACCAGCACCAAATGAATGTCCGCATGGCAATATCATAGCATCATCCATCAGAGTTCCCCTGTATCCAAAAACTAACATAAATATAATAACACAAGTAAAATGGCTGGCAACCAGCAAATTCACAATAACAAAAAGAAAACACTATCAAAGTCAACAAAATAACCAAATAAAAA
>CATIWO010298636.1:0-11312 GCA_949673435.1 Macaranga tanarius
GGCTAAACCACTTTTAATATCTTCAACTTTTATTATTTTTTATTTAATCTTTAAATTTTTATTTTATTTTTTTCTAAATTTATACATTTAAAATTAATTTAACTCATGTAATGTCAAAATGAATAAACACTTAATTTAAAATAATTTTAAACATATAAATTGTTAAAAATTAGTTTCAAAATAATAAAAACAAAATAAAAAATTAATACAAAAAATTTAGAGAAAATTTATTTTTATTATATTATCTCTTTTAGTAGAACATTATTTTAGCTCTTTTTTTTTTTTTTGTCTATATCAATATTAATTTATAAAAGTATAACAATTTTATTTATTGAAGGAAATAAATAGATTTAAAATAAAAATTTAATGATTAAATACAAATAATAAAAATTAAAAGATTTTAAAAGTTAATCTTGTAAAGTTGAAAGGTGAAACTATAAAGTTGGCCTTCTTTGTCCTTAATTGAGTTGTGTGATGATCATAGTTTTACCCTTAGACTTTATAATATTTTTTTTAACCTAATTTATAAATAATATATAAAAATAGTATGTTTGATAAATAAATGTTGATATAAATATAGCAAATTTTATAGAAACCAAAATGACATTTTTTTTAGGAAAAAAGGTGTTTAAATAGCAGTAGAAAAAGAAAAATCCTCCAGTACAAGAGGTCTAACTTTAGGAGAAACACCTTCAAATAAATGAAAAATCTAACACCATTAAGCCTCACTCCTTGAATAATGGAAAGGGCAATGTTATTACTAGATCGAGAGGAGATCATGCATCGAACGCCCATTCTTGCAGCCAGTAAACCGATTAAAAGATAATAGAGAATCAATTTTCACAACAAAACTAAGAAATAGCATGCTCATCAACAACCAAAAGGCCGAAGTAAATTCCTTATAGCTCCGTTACCTCAACATCACAGCACACTTCAATTTTCTTCCTAGCCAAGAACAGAACTTTGCCTTCATAGTTTCGAGCCATAACACTAACAATAAATACCTAATTCACATCCTTAAAAAGCTGCATCAGAGTTTAGCTTAATAACCGCACGAGATGGAGGCTGCCATGGCCTACTACATTGCTGACCACAACCCAACTCCGTTGTACTCATCAATCTAGACTGATATTCCAACATTAAATTGTAAGCCTTGAACAACGCCTTTAATAGAGACAAAGCTAATTTACCAGCTACAAAAGTTTATTTCTATTGAACCACATACACCACCAAATATAGACAAATAATTCAAGCTTTTGAACATCACAACACTGCCTTAGCTCCTAGAACTAATCCCACATTATCCAAACCTGCATTTCATCTTCCTAGAAGCCCAACAAGGACATCATCCATATACCTTTAGACCAGGAACAACTTTTGAAAAGATGAATGAGAGTTTTCATCATCCTGTTTGATTTTTAGAAGAGAATTTATACGGATAATAGTTGAAAGAAACTAAAAATCTCAAAAAAGAAGAAGCAAATTTTTCTGTAATTGCTCCATTATTCAAAACAAACATTCAGGGCCTATTTATAGGCTTACAAATAACTAAAATGCGGAAAATTAAGCAACTAGTTGTTATTAACTCCAACACTAACAATCACTTCCTAATAATCAGCTAACAACTTAACTAATATTGAGAAAATGTTGTAGAATTTTCCTGCAACAGATTTTGGATCGTATCTCCAACACTCCCTCTTGATCCAAAATCACACACTTCCAGTAATGTCCTGAGATAAGCATGTCTTTGACTTGATAGAGCTTTCATGAAGATGTCTGCAACTTGAACTTCAGTATAACAGAATTTCATAATTATTTCTCCTTTGGTCACCAATTCTCGAAAGAAATGAAATCTCAGCTCAATAAGTTTTGTTCTTCCATGATATGCTTGATTCTTTGCCATTGCAATTGTTGATTAATTATCACAATAAAGCTCAGTCCCTTCTTCTTGCTTTTGATGCAACTCACTCAACATTCTCCTAAGCCAAATGCATTGACAAGCTGCTGTAGCGGCAACCATATACTTTGCCTCTGCTATTCACAAAGCTATGGTGCTTGCTTTTTTGAACTCCACGTGATTGCACCAGAACCCATTCCAAACATGCTTCCAGAAGTGCTTCTTCTATCGTCTAATGAGCTTGCCCAGTCACTATCGGTGAAACCAATCAATTTGAAATTGGTTACATGAGTGTACCAAATTCCAAAATTCAATGTCCCTGCAATATACCTTAAAATCCTCTTTGCTGCTCCATGGTGCAGCTTTGGTGGATTGCTCATGAACCTTCACACAACTCCAACTGAAAATGAAATGTCGGGCCGTGTGTGTGTTAAATATATGAATCCACCAACTAAACTTCTAAATTGCTTCTGATTTGCTTCTTCAGCTTCATCCTCTTGCTGTAATTTTTGATTCACGTTCATTGGAGTAGCCACCATCTTGCAATTGGACATGTTGAATTTCTTTAGCAAGTCTGCAGCATATTTCTTTTGAGAAATAAACACCCCAACTTCATCTTGAATAATCTCTAGTCCAAGAAAGTAGTGCAGTAATCCCAGCTCTATCATTTTAAAGCTGCCCATTATGCTTGATTTGAACTCCTCTACCATTGTTGAAGAAGATTCCATATAGATAATATCATCTACATACAAGCACATTATTATGAAGTTAGTGATGCCTTATTTCTTTAAGTAAACAACAGGTTCATTTTTGCTCCTCACATAACCATTTTGTTGAAAATATGCATCAGTTTTGTTGTTCCATGCTCTTGGAGCCTGCTTCAGGCCACAAAGAGTTTTCTTAAGCTTGTACATTTTTTTTTCCTTGAATCACAAAGCCTTCTGGTTGTATGACATTGACCTCTTCTTCAAGTTCACCATTTAGAAATGCCGATTTTGCATCAAACTGATACACCTTTGATGCGGATGAGTTGGCTTTTGCGTTTTTGGAACATCGCGATGTGTAGCGTTGCTTCTAACGGTCATAACTTTTGCTACAGGTGGAATCTCTAGGCCCATAATATATCAAATTGAATCTGACTCAGAGCTCTATATAGCATTCATTAGACTAGTCCGGCAGAGGCCCTTTTGACCTTCAAATTTCATCATTTAGGCCTTTGAACTTTATGTTCTTTTTAATTTTTATTTTTGGGCTTTTTGTCGGGCTTTTCTTTTTTATTTTTACTAGGGTTTTGTAAACATTATTTATAGGGATTGTTTGATATTGTTAGGAGTTTTTGGGGAATTTTAAGAATTAATTTTGAATTTTTCCAAACCTCGGTATTTCTTGAATCAACGGGATTTGATGTCTAATTCCTAGTATTCATTCAATCGAATCAATAGGGTTTAGAAGATTGTTTCTGGAATTCATTGTGAATCAACATATTCAATAAGTATCTATTTTAATAGGGCTTCCACTACATCAACCTTCCATCAGAGTTGTGCAGCCAATGCTAGAAGCAATCTTACTGTTTTAAATCGAGCTAATAGAGAAAAGTCTCCTCATAGTCGATTCCTTGTTGTTGAGAGTAGCCTTTTGCAATCAACCACGCCTTATGCTTTTGAACACTTCCATCTGTATTAAGCTTTGTCTTGAATATCCACTTTAAGCCTTAAGCGATCAACCGCGCCTTAAGGTTTGTCTTGAATATCCATTTTAACACTTCAAGCAATCAGCTTTCATATGCTCAAATTTTCTGCAATCATAACACTGGATGCTGCCCTTATTGTTGTTGTTGAATCTTTACTTAGACCCTCTACCTCTTCCTTTGTTATAACTGAAATTCTTTCCTCAACTCTGCCTCTTCCTCGACCTGCTGCTTTTACTTGTTCTTTTGAGCCTTCTCCTTTTACCTAAAATGCTTTTTATTCACTCTTCTCTTATGTTCTATTGATTCTTGCTTCGTGAGATTGTAGAGAACCTATCAACTCATCAAAGGAATAAGCTGATAGATTCTTAAATTCCTCAATAGCTACAACCACATAGTCAAATTTAGGATTTAAACTCCTCAACACTTTTGTCACAACAGTCCTCTCTGAGACCTTCTCTCCATAGGACCTCAATTGATTGATAATTGCTACTACTTTTGTCAAAAAATTCCTATATTGATTCATCATTCTTCTTGTGTAAATTTTGAAATTCATGATTAAGTGTCTGCAACTTTACCGTGACTACTATGGATGAGCCATGAAATGCTAGCTATAAGGTAGTCCATGCCTTTTTTGCTATTGAGGCTGCTGCACATTGACTGCCTGTTGAATGAAGAATAAGGTTTTTGAATCTTTCTTTTTATTTTCTTTTAATCTGATCTCCTCTTCTTGATTGTTGTAGCCATTTTCTACCAAGTCCAACAGCTCCTGTGACTTGAATAATGTTTTCATTTTGATGCTCCAAAACTCATAATTATGTCCTTTGAAAATAGGCTGGTTGGGCTATGCTCACCATAATGTTGCTGTTTGCTATATAGAAACGCCCCAACGTATGAAAGCAACCTGACTCTGATACCAAATGTTTGATTTTTAGAGGAGAATTTATACTGATAATAGTTAAAAAAAACTAAAAATCTTAGAAAAGAAGAAGCAAAATTTTCTGTTGTTGCTCCATTATTCAAAACAAACATTCAATGCCTATTTATAGGCTTACAAATAACTAAAATGCAGAAAAATAAGCAACTAGCTGTTATTAACTTCAACACTAATAATCACTTCCTCATAATCAACTAACAACTTAACTAATATTGAGAAAATGTTGCAGAATTTTCCTAAAACAGATTTTGAATTGTATCTCCAACACATCCTGACCATACAAGGGACATATTTGCTCAGTCTTGAGGCCACACTGTTTTAAACCAAAGAAATAAGGTAGAATATTATGCAAGACTCACCATAGAAAATTTTGACTTTTAGGCTATGTTTGGAATGAAGAGAAGTAGGGGAGGAAAGAAAATAAAGGTGGAAAATTAGAAGGGAAAATCACTTTTTCATGTTTGGAAAGATGGTGGAAAATAAGAGAGGAAGGAAAATAATGGTTATGGTTATTTTCCTTCAAAACTTTTCTCTCCAAAATGGAGAGAAAATGGAGAGAGAAGAAAATTAAAGTTAAAACTGAATATAATTTAAATTCAAATTTAAACTCTACAAAAAAAGTTACTAAAATAATAATTTATTTATTACATATTTTCTTTCCCTTTCATTTTCCATTCTCCCAAATCCAAACAATATGAAAGAAAATACAAGAGATAAAATAGTTTTATTTTCCTTCATATTTTTCACTCTATTTTTTTTCCTCCCTATCCTCCCATTCCAATCATAGTTAGTGAATATTCAGCTTCCATAAGCAGTTTTCAAGTAGTCTGTAATAGGTCAATAGAGGGACCATATATGGGCATCAGCTGACAAGCATTGTATTTCATATGGTATCCAATCTTCACTAGATATTTCCCATATTTAGTAATTATCAATACAATTGGTCATCAGGTAGCCGATAACTCAACGAAATTTTTAGAATTGCTTCTACTTTAAAGGGGAGAAACAGTTGTTCAATAAGCTCAACATTCCATCTTTTAGTATTAATATCTATTAGCTCAGAAATTGTAAAGTTAATGGGCAGACCTCTAGGCACAATTGACTTCATTCCATTCACACTAAAAAACCATTTATTAAACTAGATTTTCACCAATAAATCTTTCCTAATTTGCCAACTTAAACCCTCCTTAAGAATATAGTGCATACTTATATATACTTCTCCAAATATAGCTTGCCATAAAACCTAAATTTGTATCTAAAAAAGAACACTGAGGATGGTATTTAGCTTTCAAAATAGAAGCACACAAAGAAGTGGGTTTAGTTAGTAGTCTCCAACTGTGTTTCGCTAAATAAATAGTGAAAACTTAGTTCTCCCTCCATCTTAGGCTTAGTCATACCAGCCCAACACATCAAGTAGATCGTTTAAGCCCAAGTTATAGTGAACCACCAAAACTTATTTAGCATTATCTATAGCTCTTCACAAAAAGTTAAAGGTAAGGCAAAATAACTTATAATATAGAGAAGGATAGCATGTGCTATCAATTTGATTAGCACCTTTTTCCCACCTTTTCTTCATAATTTTTCCTTCCACCCATTGAGTTTCTTCCAAAGCCTCTCATTTAAAAAAGCAAAAATTTTACTTTTTTAATGACCTACCATTGTCGACAGCCCTAAATAGCTAGGATGATATTCTAGGGAAGACGTACCAAGTATAGCTCGAAGATGATCTTGTTGAGGGACATTGACCAATTTATTGAAAGAAATTTCAAATTTATTATAATTCACCTTTGACCTTATTCCTTCTCATATACACTCAGAATCTTTTTTATAGCTATACCCTTTGAAACAGTAGTCCGAGCAAATAAGATACTATCATCTTTAAAGAATACGTGTAAGATGGCAGCGTTATAAAGCTGACTTTAACTAGATGAATAACACCCTGAGACATTCCTCTCTTACGCAAAACGAAAAAACCCTCTACACATAACAAGAATAAATATGGCGAAATGGGGTCACCTTCATGAAGCCCTTTATTAGGTTTCAAAAACCTTTTAACTTGGCTATTAATGAGAAAGGAGAATGAAAATAAGCTTAAACAAGTCATAACCAAGTTCATAAAATGATTAAAAAAGGTCATTTTATGCATTACCTGAGCCAAAAAGCTCTATTCCACCCAATTATACGCCTTGCTCAAATCCAATTAAATCGTCATTACACCTTTCTTGCTTTGCAACCTGTGCTTCATAGAATGAAATAACTCAAAGGCCACAATAGCATTATCAATAATCAACCTCCTTAGTACAAAAGCACTTTGAATTTCATGGATTAGAGAAGGCAATACCACTTTTAATCTATTCACAAGGACTTTAGAAATTAATTTATATAATACATTATATAAACTGATAGGTCCTTAACAAAAGTAAGAGACTTCAACTTAGGAATCAATGTGATGAAGGTGTGATTAAGATTATCCGACATAACCCTAGATTGAAGGATGCTCAACACTAAGTGGGTAACATCCTTTATAACTATATGCCATAATTTTTTAAAAAATATTGCAGGCTTGCCATTTGGACCTAGCTCTTTGCAAGGATACATATATTTTAAAGCAAGCAAAACATCTTCTTCTATAAAAGGAGCTAAAAAAAGGATTGCTACTTTTAAAAATATTATTAAATTTTCGGGCTCCATGGCTACTTTTAAAAAGATTATTGAATTTTTGATCTTCATGGACTTCAAACAAGCTTGGACTTTAACGGGCTTGGAGTGCTGAGTCTTCAATCACCAATTGAGCTTGAACTTCTTCTTCAATTGAGCCTCCAAGCATTGATGGGCTTCATTTTGGGTATGCCTTCCACTAAAATGGCCTAAGCCATTTTGTTGTTAGCACCCTCTCAGTTATAAGCCTCTTTCTCTTTTTTTTTTCCTTTCTAATGTGGGATTGCTACCCACTTTATTCTCCAATATTCCCCCTCAAGTGCAACTAGCTTCACTCTTTTTGGACCAGTTGTCACTTGCTTCAAAGTGGACTGGATCCAAGCTTGGCCTCCTCTTTTGGGCTCTCTGGCTTCCTTTAGTCTCACCAATTGCCTCAAGCTTTCAAACTTTCACTGGTCCAGACCTAGCTCTTTTGGCTCTGTAGTCTCCTCCAGTCTTCAAATTTTCTATGGGCTCCTCAGGGTCTAGCTTTATTCATCTAACCCAAACTCTCTAAGTGGATTATTCACTTGGACCTTTCACAGGGGCCACTTCTTAGGCCTCTAATATCCACATAGGGCTCCAAGATCTTCTTAGCCTGTTAGGGCACTATGGGCTCTGATACCATGTTGAATTTTTGGGCTCCATGAACTTCAAACAAGCTTGGGCTCTAACGGGCTTGGAGTGTTGAGCCTTCAATCACCAATTGGGCTTGAACTACTTCTCCAATTGGGCCTCTAAACATTGATGGGCTTCACTTTGGGTATGCCTTCCACCAAAATGGCCTAAGCCATTTTATTGTTGGCACCCTCTCAATTATTAGCTTTTTTCTTTTCTTTTTCCTTTCCAATGTGGGATTGCTACCCACTTCATTCTCCAATAAAAATCAACATAAAAATCAACAATCAAACTCTCTATCTCCTGATCCCCTTCATGCCACTAACCACTGTCATCCTTAAGCCAAGTGATAGTGTTATAGCTTTTTCTTTTTAAAGCTTTTTGGTGAAGAAATTTAGTAATTTGTCTCTCACCTCAAGCCCTACAACTCTAGATCATTAACACTAATACTCCTCCTAAAGCAATAACTCAATCAATAAAGCCTTCAGAGAAAAAATCTCATTCTTGTTACCACTATCAAACTCTTCAAATTGAATAGATTGCAATCGCTTCAATTTGTCACCAAGCTCCATGTTGAAATTCGCAAAGCTCAACTTGCTCCACCTTAATAGGGCTTGTGCAGATCGTGACAACTTACAAGAAATAGTGACATCCACCCTATGACTTTGCTCACCAAACTTGCTGAATAATATCCAAACAACCCAGATCCCTTAACCACATGTATTTGAAGCAAAAATAACACCTCACTGATTTCTAACACTCCACCAGCCCGTCAAAGAGAAATAAAATCGGAACATGATCAAAACTATATTTGGCAAGTGATGAATGATATATCTTGAAAACAAAGATACTAAAGAATCAATACTTAAACAACAATCAAGCCACTCACAAATAGAAGGTTCTCCCTTTTGCTCATTGAATTAGGTGTAAATACTTCCCATATAACCCAAATCATAAAGCCAACATTGATAAAGGATAGTTTTGAACTACTCCAAGCTTCGATGATCACTATCATGGCTACCTTATTCTCATAACTATAAAGCACCTCATTAAAATTTCCAAAATACGGACATTGTGCAAGCCTTTTGAGTTGATCGAACTAAAAATCAAATTGATCCAGTTAGGTTCAGTTTGCATATTTTGCCATTTTGAAATTTCAGTTGCTGAACTGAACTGAAATTTGGTTCGATTCAGTTCGGTTTTTAATCTAAAAAATTCGGTTAACCGAAATAATTGAATAAATTAAACTTTTATTTTTTTAATTTATTAAAATAGTATAATAATTTAATATAAAAATATTGAAATAATTAATATTTCTAAAAATTCAGTATTGTTCAGTCGATTTAGTTTTTATTGTAAAAATTTCAATTTTTTCAGTTTGGATTTTTTGGGTTAGTTCAGTTCATTTTTTATAAATTTTGATTTTATTAATTCAGTTCGGTCAAAAAATCTCCCAAAACTGATAGAATCAATCGAATGAATATCCCTATTGAGCAACAGTTGTCGGATTAGAGACCATGTTTGGCGTTTATTATGTTTCTCAGGCTAGCCATAGATCCCACAAATCTTAACATTAGAATCATACAAAACTATAGAATGCAAAGAATAAGACACCACAAAATAGTGAATTGTTTCTTCCATATAGGAGCTAAACTACTAGCTCTACCAATGCAATCAATATGAAAACAAAGACAGTCTTGAATAGAAAATTTAAAAGTATCAACTTGCAATTTACACAACATTGACTCCATGATGAAAGTTATATATGAGGAATGTTTCTTAACAAAGAAACAGAGAGCTCGTAATATCTGTGGGTTTCTCAACTCACGAATATTCCAACTAAGTAATTTTATGACTCCCGGTGGGGCTGTAAGATAGCCTCCGCCTCGCAATATGTACATATAAAAGCAATATTAGAAATAGACTTCCCTTTTTTAATGGCCACAAAACCATCCAACTCAAAGTCACTTTCTTTGGTATGCCCATATTTATGCCCACTATAAACTAGAGCAATAGGATCAATAGAAACATGTTAATCGATAGCTCGGCTCAGCTTTTTAAAGCATTATAAAGAATTCGTATGAAACTCTAGATCAAAACGCAAAGCTTCAGATTCACCATTAGGGCCCATTATGAGATTAACCTTCTTTCCAAAATTAGAAACACGTACCTCATCGCCACTTATGTTATCAAGTTGCAATACCTGTTGGGAAAGTTCTAAAAGACCCTGCTCATCTAAGTAGTCTTCATCATTGTTCAGAGTAGGTTGTGCAGCTGTAACAGAATGATCTACCAGGCCTTCCCTCTTGTTCCCAAATAATAACAAAGATGAATTATTAGGCCCTACATGAGAAGAACATTGCATATTACGGTCTACAGAATCCTCTAGTGCTTTAGTTAATGATCGGCAGACTCGACTAACTAGGAAAACAGTAGAACTATTCAACGCCATAGCCTTAGAACCGATTGAATTACATCCTAGCTTTTGTCGAGTTGGGGAGGAGATGCGGCTAACATACCTAGAAACTAATCATTAGTTAAGAAAACGAGAATGACCCGAAGATGCATGAAGATTAGGACCACATGCCCATGCAACTAGTGAATGAGAATTAGCATTTTGGTCACAATCCCCTTTTGTGTGATCTAACAATCCACATACGTAACAAAAATTAGGAAGTTTCTGGTACTTAAAATTCACCCACACTTTATTCCTTAGATTATCTAAAACCAATACACCACGTTTCAGTGAAGAAGAGACATCAATTTGAACCCGGAGCCTAGTATACCTCCTATATAGTCCATCACCAGTACGATTGACATCCAGCACAAATCCAATTTTTGATGCCACACGTTCAAAAGAAGCCTTATCTCTCTGATTCAGAGGCATATTAGATATCCTAACTCAAAACGGCCCATGATCAACTTTGAGACTAGCCAGGTGCGCACTATTAGAATCTCTTGTAAAACCATAAGAGAATGATCAAAGCGCCAAGGACCTTCCTGCATAACCTTGCGTTTATCATGAAGAGAAGCAAACTAAATATGGAATATATTAAATTAAGGAGGCGTTTGGTTCATACTTGGTAATGGAAATGGGAATGAGAATGAGAATGAGAACGAGAAGAAATGAGAAGGAATAAGAAAGGAAATAAAAATTTGAAAAAAAATGTTTGGTTTAATAAGGAATGGAAATGAGAATCAATTAAAATATTTTTATATGCAAAAAATAGTATTGTAAATAATTTTTTATATTTAAAATTAATATTATAAATTTTTATTTATTTCATCCTCTCATTATTTTTTTTCTCCTTATTTTTTCTTTCTTTCTTCCTTTTTATTTTTATTTTTTCTTATTATTTTCTATCTTCTTCTTTTTTTATTATTTTTTTATTTTTTCTCATGCTTCCTTTTTTTTTCATTTTCTTTTTTTTTAATTTTTACTTTCACCTTATTTGTTTCTTTTCTTCTTCTTTTTT
>CATIWO010298674.1:0-21163 GCA_949673435.1 Macaranga tanarius
ATGTAGATATATATATGGGCATGGGCCATGAGATGGACTATGTAAATTATAGATCATGGACTTGGTCTATATGATGGACCAAAGACCTTGGACTTTGTTCAAAAAGTTTGAACTAGTCAACTTGTTAATTATATGGATTGGGAATTGATTAAAGAGTTTAATCTAGCCAATTAATTGTTTGGATTGGATTGGGCCATCTCTAAGTGTAGGCCCATGGGCCAAGCCCAATCCCAACACCAAGTCCAAGCCCATTAAGTGTTAATGGAATTGGAATAGTGATAGGGTAACTATCCAACCAAGCTAACCAATTCAACAATGGTGGCTTCATATGTTCAAAGTTGTGGAATTCCAAGTCAATAGTAGACTTGGAATGTTGACTTTGAATGGTCACTAGTAATAGTTGCTAGGCATGACAAATGTGTCACCAATGGATTATTTAATTAACAAACAAAGTGTAAGATAATAATGCTTGGTGAAAATTCGTCCATAGCAAGTAGAGAGAGAGTTTTGTTATTAAAACTAGACCAAAGGAAAAGAAAGAGTGTCTTCCTTCTTCCTTGTTCGTGAGTGAACCTTCCTACATCACAAGAGTTATGATTTCTCTCTAAACTATCTTATTTGAGTGCAAAAACTAAGTTCCATAACCTTCAAGATCAAACAAGCTTTTATAAGCTCTTGGGTCATTCAAGAGAGGCTTGTGTTAAGAGCTCATTGGTGCTTAAAGATCAACCAAGTGCAAACCGTGTGTCATATGCTAGAGGCTTCACATTTGGGGAGCTCAGAGCTAGTGGATCGCAACTATCAAAAATATATCGAGCGTTCTACAAACTTAAAAGTTATGTAAGTGTTACTTATCTCTTAGTATATATGACTTATAATTTGATTACATATCTTTTTTGATTGTTACTAAAATATTATCCATGATGCATGATTTGTTAGTTATATAAATTGCATGTGATTTGGATCTTATGGCATTGAATGGTTTCTAACTTGGTGTAAGAGTTGCATGCAACTAAAATTTTTAAAATTCCGCATATTTCGTTGCTTAGAACTCCCATTCCCTTTAGAGAATGAACCTAGCCTCCTGATAGTCCTAGAAGGCCCATATGGCCCCAAACTCAGAAATCCAAGCCCAAAGAGGACTTTATATCCATATGGGAAATTATAAATTAATAAGGATAAGACTACTTAATTGGAAAGGAACTAGGACTCACAAAATACTAATTCGAATTAGATTAGGTATGTCTATTTTATATCTATATAAGAACATATTTTCTCTTAAATAAATTATATTGAATAGATTTTCTCTGATTTAAGTATTGGAGAACCTATGGATCAAGGAATCTAGGCTCATATTAGTTTTTTTCTTGTGCTTACAGGTTTAGAGGAGATTTTGCATTCATCAATCGGCGCCGTCTGTAGGAAATTTTTTTTTATTTTTTCAACTTTAATTCATCAATTTTTTATGGCAACATCAGTATATGGCAAATACTTTAGAGTCTCCAACTTTTCAAGAAGTAACATCCACCAATACAGTGACAATTACTCCTGTCGTTCCATCTACAGCTCAAGGGGAGAGCTCCACACAGCCCCTTGGCTTTGAAGCCTTCACGCCATTAAGTTTGCCACCAGATAGTGCACAGTTAAGAATGGCATTCGGAGCATCTCCATCATGCTATACTCCTTTTTAGCATATATCATGATCCATTCCAACCATTCTCTTCCCAAATCTTCTTGAATTCTTAACTCCACCAAATATGGCTAAAATAAGCCAGTCATTTATTCCATAAAATCTACCACCATTATACAGAGAAGCATTAATTAATAGTCTCAAATCTTAGTTCCACCTTATGCAACAACAACTATCATACTTAACTCAGGAAATGGAGGCTGACATCCTAATTGGTGGAATTTCTAGTCTCGCATCCACAGCACCAATAGGTAATGCTTCGCAAACTAAATGGACTTTACTCCGTAATGTGCATGGTGAGTCATCCGAAAATAGGAATCAACCACGCAAAAGACAAAAATCCAATTTGGAATAAGAAGCAGAATCTGGTGATCCCAGGGGAGAGAGGATTGAGTTTAACCGTCAACTACATAAAGCAATGCATGAGGTTCGAACAAGACTAATTGAAGTTGAAGAGTGTATATTGGATGGAAGCACTCCGTTCATCAATAGCATAATGGCAATTCAGATACCTTCAAAATTTAAGGTACCGTCTTTAAATTAATATGATGGAACCGGTGACCCAATAGCTCATGTCTCAATATTTCAAACGAAGATGATGTTGCAGAATATCAACAATGCTATTATATGCCGAGTATTTCCAATAACTCTTACGAACACAACTCAAAGATAGTTTTATAGACTCCCAAAGAACTCCATAGCTGCCTTTGAGGAGTTGGTTGAGCAGTTCAGGACTCGATTCATTACGAATATTCCTCCAAAGAAAAGTATCAATGATTTATGACTTTATAAACAAAGTAATAATGAGACACTCAGAAATTACCTTTACAAGTTCAATAAAATCGCCATGCAAATTGAGTACTTGAGTAATGAAACAACGATAGATACATTAAAATATGGTACTATGATGGGAAAGCTTAGAGATAAAATAATGACAAAGAAAACACATATTTTTCTAGAAGCATAGCTATTGCAACAAGGCTAATAGACTAGGATGAAGATAAAAGAAAGATACGAAAAAAAGTGAGTGAAGAAAAAGGAATAAAAAGAAGAGATGAGAAGAAAGACATAAAGAGGGCACATAACTCAAGCTTCGGGTCAAGGAATGATGATAAGAGGTATATCCCTCTGAATGCCCCCAGATCAGAGATCTTGATGTGGATCAAATAGAATGGAATAGACATATCAACTCCTTGAAAACTTAATCTGCTTTATATCAGAATAAGGGATAAGAATCGGTATTATAGATATCATCAAAATTATGGTCATAACATGGATGAGTGTTGAGACCTTAAGATTGAGATAGAATGGTTGGTAAGAGCAGGTTCCTTGAGGAAATTCACCGAGGACACTCTAAAGCAACAATAAAGTTCAGACACTCAGAGTGACAATCAAGAGGATATAAAAAAAACTCAAAGAGATATATTGGGTGTGATCAATATGATTAGTGGTGGTGAATCAACATCAGGGGAGAAAAAGAGAAGATTAAGGAAAGATGTGTGCATAGTAAGTGTCAACTCGTCCATTTTGACTATCACTATTAGTCAAGAAGATGGACTTCATGTTAAATAACCACATAATGATGCATTGGTAGTTAGCACCTATATTAAAAATTATTTTGTCAAGAGGATGCTGGTAGATAATGGAAGTGCGGTTACTGTTTTAACTTAGGAAGCCTTTTGAGCAACGGGAGGCTCGTTAGTAGAATTAAAACTGATCTCTAATCTAATAACCAGCTTTTGTGGATGAATAGTTCAACCAATGGGTAGCGTTGAGTTGGACATAGAATTCAGAAATCGAGACTCAGAAGAACATACCACATTAAAATCCTTGTTCAATATAGTAGATACTCAATTGGCCTATAATGGAGTCATTGGAAGACCGATTCTATGGGAGACGAGTGCCATAATAAGTATTAGGTACTTGATAATGAAAATCCCTATTCTAGGATGAGTCATTGTAATAAAAAAAGATCAGGAAACTGCCAAACAATGCTATCAGCTCATTATTAAAGATGAATTAGAAGCCTTCCCAATTAAAACTATTACGAATGTTAAAAAACAAGAGGTAAAGCCTGCACTAGTCGAGGAATTAAAGAAAGTAAAACTCGTTAATGGTAAGCTAATAAAGATTACTGGAGAAAAGTCTAACCAATTAAGAAAGGAGATTGAACGATACTATAAAACCATGAAAGAACTTTTGCTACTCAAGCATCGGAGATAGTAGGAATTGATTAAAATTTGCTTGCTCAAAGTTTGAATATCGATCCCTCTATCAAATCAGTGATATAGAAAAAGTGAAACTTCACCTTGGAGAGACAGAAGATTATAGCATTGGAGAATACCAAATTATTAGAAGTTGGATTTATTCGAGAGGTCTCACATTCTGAATGGCTCGCTAATGTTGTGCTCGTACGAAAGTTAAATAGAAAATATTATATGTGCATAGATTACACGGATTTGAACAAAGCATGTCCCAAAGATAGTTATCCTCTTCCAACTATAGATCGGTTGGTGGATTTAACTGCTTGTCATGAGATGTATAGCTTTGTTGATGCTACCCAGGGATATCATCAGATTCCCATGAAGAAGGAAGATCAAGAAAAGACATCCTTCATAACTCATCAAGAGTTATATTGCTATAATGTAATGCCCTTCGGTCTCAAGAATGCAGGAGCTATATATCAAAGATTTATGAACTTTATCTTTAAGGAGCACATAGGTCAGACTATAGAAGTATATGTGGATGATCTGATAATTAAAAGTAGAAATTTAGAGGATCATCCTAAAGATTTGGAGAAAGTCTTTAAGATGTTCGACTAGTTCAAAGTAAAGTTGAACCCTGATAAGTGTGTTTTCAGAGTCAAGGTAGGCAAATTTTTAGGTTCTATAATTTCACAAAGGGTAATTGAAGTAAAACCAGAAAAGGTGGAAGCTATCATCAATATGAAAGCACCTGCAACACTAAATGAGCTACAAAAATTGAATGGACGAATTATAGCCTTGGGAAGATTCATGTCATGTTTAGCAAGGAAATGTCTTCCTTTCTTCTGAGAACTAAAGAATATAAAGAAATTCGAATGGAATGTTGATTGTCAATCAGCATTCGAAGACATTAAAAGGTTTTTAGCCTCCTAACCATTATTGAGCAGACCAACCCCAGGGGAAACATTGTACCTTTACTTGTCAGTGGGCAATGAATCATTAGCATCAGTACTAGTACGGGAAGATCGGGGAGAGCAAAACCCAATTTATTATATAAGTAAAGTCCTTAGAGGATCAGAGACCCGTTATCCTAAGATGGATAAGCTGGCATTGGCTCTAGCATATACAGCAAGAAAACTCCATCACTACTTTCAAGCTTATAAAATAATAGTGAGAAAAAAATAACCTCTCAGAAAGATTCTACAAAGACCGGAGACATCCAGACGACTTATTCAATGGTCAGTTCAGTTGGGGCAGCATGATATATCCTACAAACCATAAACTGCAATAAAAGCCCAAGTGTTATCTAATTTCATATAAGAAATGACCGAAACCGAAGGATTCAGTAACGAAAAAATTGAATGGTAGATGTATATAGATGGTGCATCTGGAAAGCAAGGCTCGGGTGCAGGAATCATCCTAATAGGACCCGAAAAGGTAAAGATTAAATATATTATCATTACAATGCCACAAATAATACGATGGAGTATGAAGCCTTAATCACCAGATTAAAACTAGCAAATGAAATAAGAGTAGAAAGTCTTAAAGTACTTTGTGATTTTTAGCTCATAGTTAACCAGATGAAAAGAACCTTCAAAACAAAAGACCCGAATATGATGAAGTATTTAGATAAAGCTCAAGCACTACTACAGAGGTTGGAAGAAAATGGTGGGCAGTGGAGTTTAGTCCAAATCCCAAGAGGTGAGAATAAAGCTGACACATTAGCAAAGTCCGCAGTAGAAAATAGACACATATTTTAAAATCTCAAGCTTAAAGAAGAACTCAGTAATCCGTCGATAGAGGAAAACAAATTGCTCACCATATGTGAGATAGCTAAATGGATGAAGCCTATAGTCGAGTATCTAGATTCAGGAAAATTACCTGACGATAGAGATCAAACTAGAAAAGTTCGTATCAAAGCTACCCAATATTCATTATAGGATGGAAATTTATATCAGAGATCATTTAGTCATCCATGGAGCAAATGTGTGTCACTTGAGGAAGGGAATTATATCCTTAGGGAGATACATGAAAGGATATGTAGAGCTCATGAAGCTCCAAAAACTTTAATCAAAAAAGTTGTTTTACAGGGTTACTATTGGCCTATGATGTCATAAGATGCATAAAAGCTGGTATAAAATTATGATAAATGTCAAAGATACTCGCGGCTAGTACATTCACCCGCTCATATACAAAGTCCCATTGGCAGCCCCTAGCCTTTTACTATATGGGGGATGGATATACTAGGACCTTTCCCTTTTGCATCAGGACAAAAGAAGTTCATAATTGTGGCTATAGACCATTTTACTAAATGGATCGAGGTCGAAGTAGTTCCTATGATAACCGAAGCTAGGATTTGTAGCTTCTTTTGAAAGGAAATAATATGCAGATTAAGAATTCTCTATACACTCATTACAAATAATAGGAAACAAATTGACAACAATAAGTTTAAATAATTCTATTCCAATCTCAATATAAAGTTACGATTCACCTCGGTAGCTCATCCACAGATAAATGGACAGACTGAGGTAACCAACCGAATTATCCTATAAGGCATTAAGAAGCGTCTTAATAAAAGAAAGGGAGATTGGGTGGATGAGCTATACAACATCATCTGAGCATCTGAACTACTCTAAAAGGTGCTACTGGGGAGTCACCTTTTTATCCAGTATATGGAATGGATGCTGTAATGCCAGTCGAGATAGGATCTCCTTCACTAAGAGTCCCCAAAGACTTTGATGAATCAAAAAATGAAAATAATTGCAAGATCTCTCTAGACATACTAGAGGAAAGAAGAGAATAGCCTGCGGCTGTAGCTGAAGCCATAAAAGAGTTCGTCCAAGAACCTTCAGTATTGGAGATTTAGTCTTAAGAAAGGCTAAGATATGGAAAGGAAATGCATGAACCGGAAAGCTGGAACCCAACTGGAAAGGCCCACACCGTGTCACCGAAGCAACCAATAAAGGAGCTTATAGACTAAGCGACATAAAAAATAATACCATTCCTAGATATTAAAATGTAGATAATTTAAGAAAATATTACCAATGAATGTATGAAACTATTGGGTAACATGCCCTAGCGACTTGTAATGTCAAAATTAATTAAATATAAAGCTCCCGTGAGAGCATAAGTTTTCTTTCACCTTGTAGCACGAGTCTATAATACGCGTAACCTATAATAAAAGAGCGTTCGTTCGTTATAAGAGAACGTGCCACTACTTGTACGAATATTACTAAAACATGAGCCTATAATACTCGTTTATTATAATAAAGCAGCGTTCAAATACATTAGTATGAATATTATTATGATGCTCACTCTGAACAAGCCTATGACACTCATACAAGTGAACGAGCTTTATTTATTACCAGAGTATGAGTATATGATACTCGTACAAGCACGTAAGTTACAAAATAGCATTACTCAATCATAATAACGAACTTAGCAAAAAAACCCATAATACTCGAAGTTCGCAGAATAAAATTAAATTGTGAACATATAGAGATTGGAGTCAAAATGGTCAAAATTTTCATTAAAGGAGTCATTTACAAAAAGATCCAAAAACTAACAGTTAAGCTTCCATTACATTCGATTACAAATTCATTTGAATCAGAAGAGAGAGAATTAGAGCCTCAACAACAGCAATAGTAGCAGTTTCCTCAGTACGAATGTTCACTGCTCTAGAGGATTCGCCAGCAATATTCTTAGCAGCAGCATCTGCAGGATCCATAGATTGACTTCCCATACTTAAGACCATAACTAATATCTCCTTCTTAATCATTTCACCCAATTCACGAAGTGTTATCTTGGTGATTAGGGAAAACTCAAGGTTGGGATGTTGCTGTACGAGTACTCTTTGGCACTCCGCCTTTAGTGCCTGCACGAAGTTAGCTGTAATCCCTTAGAACAGTTTTTTCTTACCCTAATGAGCTTCTTTCAGTTGCTGAATTTCCTTATCTTGATCAGTGACTCTTTTACTTAGTAGAAAATGAGAGCTTTGAAGATCCTCATTTTCCTTTTTCTCTAGTTCCAAGCTCAAAAGAGCACTATCCCTCTTTGCACAGGTGGTATCCCTCTCAGTCCAGACAGTGTCAAGAATCTCCTTTATTCCTTAGAGATCGCTCTCATGATCAATCCTTAGCTCATTAATCTTTTGTTCATTCAGGTTACACTTGCTCCTGTGAATGTAGCGAACATCATCCATTCGTAGGATTCCTTGTATAGCCTGTCAAAAGGAACAACAGTTAATAACAACATAAAGAACTCGTTAATTATAATACGAGTTATTTACCTCAATAAGGCTTAGGAACACATGGCTTTTGAGATCATTTTTATCAGTACACTCCCACTTAGCCATGTCTCTCTTCAGTCTTAAGCATTTGGAAAGATGACCTCAAACGAGCAGGTTAAGGATGCTCAGATTCTGAATGCGACTCTCAAACTAAGGGATGGGATTAGGGCATCCTTCAAGTCTCGGTCGCTTAAAATGAATCTCACCCCTATTTATGGTAGGCTAGTGAGTATCGTCGAAGCCCCTTGACCGTATCCCCTTGACCGTATCCCCTTTTATTTCTTAGAAGGATCGGTAATAACCTTAGGAGATAGTGAAATTCCATAAGCTTTAACACTCAATGGACGGTTTGGTTAATTGTCAGGTTTTGGCGTCTCATCTACACAATAGTCAATACCCTCCATGAAATCATCAATGATATCAGCCATCTACAAAAAAGTAAAAAAGGTAAAATTAGAAAATACCTTGAGACTCTTGAACATCACCTATAATATTATAAACACCAACATCTGTTGGATGCTCGTGCCTATAGATGAACTTCTCAACATAGACGTTAGTTGAAGGTTCCACCGTGGAACATTAAGAATGAAGCTTGGCTAGTAAAGGAAGATTGTTCTCTATAAGCTCAGAAGATCATTTTATAACATGGGCTTTTTTGCCCATAATGTTGGAATATTGAGGAAGTCGGATTCATGCTTAATAATAAAGAACCGATTCCTCCAAGATTAGTTAATATCAGCCAATTTCTTAAATAAGCTGAAATTAGGTATGGCAGACATGGAATAAGTTAGATCACCTTTCTTCTTCATCAAGGAGAACATATACCTATGCATGAGAACCGAGGATTCGTGACCTTACAAATGAACCACCTCATAGAAGGCTACGAGGAACCTATACCCGTTAGGATGTAATTGTCCTAGGGCTATAGCATAAGCATGGAAAAATTCTTTAATAAAGGGATCTAGAGGAAATCGAAGGCCTCCCTCTAATTGATCAATATAAATGACTATCATATTTCAGTTCCCTTCCTTGTTTAGGTTGTGATGGGCCCTAAAATGGGAATGGGCCTCGAATAGTTTGTATTCTTTAGGAATTTTATACTTATTCCTACATATACGGATAACTCCCTTAGGAAGTTGGGGGGGGAACTCAGAAGGACCTAAAGGTAATCTAGGAGCCATTTTATAAAATAAATTACAAAAGCTTAAATTAAAAATTAAAATAAAAAGACGAGGAAAATGGAAGTGACCTTGGAGCATCGAGAATTGAAGACACAAACTTCCTATTGCCAGAAAATTCTAGAAATAAGGCAGAGGATTTTAGTGAGAGAATTTTTGAAGTGAAGTGAAAGTGACGGACGACTAATTTATAATGGAAGGATAATTTTAGTTTTCTCAAAATACCTTCAACGATTACAAATCACCATCTAATAAAATAAAGGGTACAATGGGAAAAATATAAATATTAAAACATCGCAAGTGAATTCGAAGAGTTTTATCGATTATCAAGAATATTAGGATACGTGGGTACTTGAAGTAATTACTGACAGCGTGCTCGCTTATTTCTGAAGAAAGAGTATTGTGAATATTTTGATGCTTTAGACTGACGAGTCCCTAAAATATACAGATGAATTCGAATGATGAATTTCATAAGAGATTTGAAGTTTAAAAGATCGAGCACCTCAAATACTCGATCCTTCAAATACGAATGCTTTAATGAGGTGAATGAGTACCTTTAAATGCTGGCAAGGCGAGTATTTTTATACTAAAAAAGAATGAATCTTTCAAGGTTTAGCTATTTTATAGACGAGTATCCCTATACTCGTCAAGAATAGCTAAGCAAGTGGTTCAAATGATGAAAGGACATTGATCTTTCTCAAACATAAATATTTAATACTATTGGGGAGACTTTTGATAGTCCTATAAGGCTTATATGGCCCCAAACTCAGAAATCCAGGCCCAAAGAGGACTTTATGTCCATGTGGGAAATTATAAATTAATAAGGATAAGACTACTTAATTGGAAAGGAACTAGGACTCACAAAATACTAATTCGAATTGGATTAGGTATGTCTCTTTTATGTCTATATAAGCACATATTTTCTCTTAAATAAATCATCTTGAATAGATTTTCTCTAACTTAAGTATCGGATAACCTATGGATCAAGGATCCCAGACTTGTCTTAGTTTTTCTCTTATGCTTGCAGGTTTAGAGAAGATTTTGCATTCATCACCTCCTTTGGGTTGGAGGCTTATATCTCATTGAGTGTTGATGAAAAAAAGAGATTTGATTGGTCCATTGGTCTGCCGAAATAGTGAAAATATAGGAACTCAAGTGGTTTTTTGGAGGAATGGGTGTTGTTAGAGATCACTGTGATAGATGGTCAGTGGCATTTAATGCTCATTAGAAGGAAGGCAGCACGCTGCCTGAGCAAGAATTCTTAGTTTCCTAGATGGAAAAATCACAGCTACCTTTTTAATTCTGATTTTGACCTTGAGCTTTGACAAGTCAAATAGTCAAAAGCAATTCTATATGGTGAATAAGATAAATAACTTTTCCACGTCTCCTTCAATGATTAGAGGCGTATTTTTGTGCATCATCACCGCTGAACTACCTTAGCATGGAAATAGGCAGTATTGTGATCCCCCAAAAAGAATGTAGGCTGTTTATTGTTTTTAATGCTGGTTAAGAATCCCATATCATTTTTTTCTCTTCAAAAGCTAACAAAAAGAAAATCAAATAATTATTAAAAAAGAAATCAATAATTACATCACTAGATAAAAGTAACAACAATCCACGAGGACCACAAATTCAAAGAGGATGTAAGTTGTTTATTATTTTTAGAATAATTGATTTCACCAATTGACAGTAATGGTAATTTCATTTTTAAAACTTTATGGTTTTTACAATTAAATTTCAAAAATTCTATAAATATTAAAACTTTGTTAGTTCTATATGTTAATTCAAATAAAATTTTCTTAGTAAGCTTCTAAAATATAACTTTTTTACCTTTGTGTTTTTTAATTACATAAATGTTATATTTTTAACATTTTAATTAAATAATGATATTTTTTATTTTTAATTATAACTATTGATAATTTATTTTCCATGATAATTATATAATCTATCAAAATTATATTAAAAAACTAAAGATTTTAATTAAAAATAGCACTTTTTAATTAGTCATATTTTATAACAATAACTTAAAATAATTATGTAAATTTTATTTTAATTTTTTAATATGTAATTTGAATGAATATATTATAGTATTTACTTAGATCATTTAATAAATTTTGGTTCTTATAAATAATTTTAATATTTACTAAATTATACATGTTCACCACATTAAAGTTTCTATATTTTAAACTAATTTAATAATTAATAGGCAAAAACCATTAATTGGCCCTTGAACTTTTTTCTATTATTTCATTGAGCCCTTGAACTTCTATTGTATTGTATTAGGCCCTTGAACCTCTATTTTAAAACCTATTAAACCCTTTTTTTAACTGCAGTTAAGAGGGTGTCTTGCACTCTCTGTTAGTGGCGCGTCCCTCCATTCAATTTGAGTTTGATTAGGAGAGAGAAAAACATATAAGGTTTTTTTTATATATAATAACACATAAGCTTTAGAAAAGGAATAAATTAAAAATAATAATTTGCCAGTACGGTAAATGAAGGACAAAACTTGGTCGTTTTGGGACTAAAACCGAATTAGCTAAAATTTTTGGATGCTTTGTTCTTCCTCTCTCATTTGGCCGCTATTACCTTTTATTATATTCATAAGTCAAGTGTTCGGATATTAAAAGTAACATAAAATAATGTTTTAAAGGATCAGTAAAATCTCTTTTTGCAAACTGATAAAATCTTTTTCTTAAAAAGTTTTTTCTTTGATTGAAGATTAATTAAAGGTGGCTGCTTTTATAACAGTTCGACACTGACAAACTAGGTATGTATTTAAAAATATATTTGCGGTTCTTCTTATTATGAACAGTGTTATTTTATTGAATTTGAAAATGATATTCATGGTTTTGTGTGAATGTTGTGGACCACGAATGGTTTGTTTATTTTCTTTGTAGTTATTCATGCCCAACCTTTTTAATAGGTTTGTGCATAGGCTTGTGATAGTAATATGAGTTGTTAGAATGTTAAACTAACTTTGTTTTCTAAATTTTACAATATATAATAGTGAAGCACATAATATTTGTAACACCTGCCCTTTTTAGCATACGTAATTATAATGTATGAATTGTATTAAGATAAGTTTGAAGTAAATTGTTATATTGGAAAGTTGTGGGCTAGTATGTATTATACCAAATTCATTAAGGAGTTAATGAGGGATTTTGGTGATATATACCCATAATATTTATTATTATTATTATTATTATTATTATGGTTTTTAAGTGATAATTATTCATTTAATATGCCATTATGAGGAAGAGACTTTAGGGGGCCATTTGGTGAGTTTTGATTGGTTGGTATTTATATGTATAGGTGTGTGTGTATGTAGTGTGTGAGTGTAGAGATTTTGAAGAAGAAGAAAGTGAGTTCTTGAGTGATTTTTGGAGAGCTTTTGTTCTTATTTAAGCTAGTAATTGGGAGGCATTAGAAGGTCTTTTATTCATTAAGCCTAATTGGTAAGCTTTCTTTGTGTTTTGATTGATTTTAATTGAGTTGTGATTTTAGGGAAATTCGGATCATGTTCCTTTATTTTTTATTCCTCTTGTTATTGCTCTAACTTGAGCTATAGAGCTCTCTGATTTGAGCATGGTTGGACTCCTTGAAAACTTAAGAGAGTCTTCTATAACTTTTATGTTTTGAGCTTGGCCTGAATTTGATGTTAAGAGGGCCAATTAGGGCCGGACATTTTACTGCTCACATTATTGCTCTGTTTTGACCGAATAGATTCTAAAATCTATAATTAATTCCATATATGTCCAAATTGAGTAATTCTAATTGGAATTAGAAGTAGACTTATACCCTAGCTTTAATAGAAATTTAGAGATTATTGAACTTGTGTGTGTATCTTTAGGTTAGATTGAACTTTGGGCATTTAATTTCACTCTGTGATTTTAGGGTGAATTGTTGTGTTTATTTGTTGAATTTGATGTATGAATATGTGTAGGAGTTGGAAGAGGTAGAGGAGACCTTACTCAATACGAGGAGTTTTTCCTTGAGAAGGAGTTGAAGCTTTGTGGTAAGTAATTGTTATTATAATGGTTATATATAGTGATTCTCATGTAACTATAATTATTTGACTATGTTTGAGTTATAGTTTCCATTTATGGTGGCAAGAGTGATGAATATATGTATATATTGTTTACGAGAATGTGTGGTGGTGATTTGTGAATGGTGCACACATGTTTAATTGTGCAATCCACTTAATGTGGTAGGAATTGTGACTTACCATACTATTGGAAATGAAATGGATATTGAATTGTGATGGTGATATACATTTGCATATTGATTGATGTGAGGAATACATGTAATAGTGGAGACTAAGCTGGGAAGAGAGCCTCCATTGATTATGAAACTGAGACTGAGCTGGGCAGAGAGTCTCAGATGTGGCCATTCGTGTGAGAAATATAAACATGTAAATTTTGAGACTGAGCTAGGCAGAGAGTCTTAGGAATGGCCACTAATGTTAAAAATGTGAAAAATATAAATTATGTGAGGAATAATCAAATGTGTGCTTCGTGTGTGAAACGTGTGACGATGACTCCGGCCGGAGAACTAACAAGCATAAACATGCATACATTACATTGTGTTTATATATATGTCGAATGTGAATTAAGTATAAGAATAATGATTGTGGATTATATTGAATGGTGTGATTTAGTGTATATGTTGTACTAAGAATTAAGAATTTATGATATTGAATTGTACATGTAAATTATCGAAATACATGTGAATGCTCTATTAGGTTGTGACACGGCCGTGTCAAATAAGGAATTTTGTTTATAAACAGACACTGGTGCTCGCTAGTGGGGTAATCTACGAGCAGACACTAGTGCTCACCAAAGATATAGAATGACAGAATCGACAGTTTATAAGCAAACATTGGCACTCGCTAGAGAAGTAGAATGACAGAATCAAAAGTCTGCAAGTAGAAACTGGTGCTCGCCAGTAAGGCTACCTACAAACAGGTACTGGCACTTGCCAGTTGCCTTTGAATCAGATACACGGTCGTATTCATGGCCATGTCTCGACGGGAAGTTTTGGCCAGTAGACTACACGGGTAAAGACACAGCCGTGTAGTCTATCTTTAATTATTTTTACTATATTCTATTAATTAGTTCTTGAGAAGTATTATATGTTTAATTATATTAATAATTGCTTATTGAGTCGTAAGCTCATTCCTTTGTAATTATGGTATTCAGGTTTTAGATAGTTAGACTAGCTTGTGGTGCATATTTGATAGAGCTTGAGGGTGTCTTCTTTAGAAACTCATGCGGGTCAAAGCAAGCTTGGTGTCGACATCTCTATCCTCATGAGCATTCACCATTTTGGCATTAAAGATATTTTGTAATTGAGTTCATATGTATATTTTCAACATTATGTAATATATGTATTAAGTATTTTCAATGTATCGAACAAGAATTTTATGTATATATACACCTAACTTTTACAAATTTTTTATCATTGCCATATGTATGATATTTATTATGGACACATAATTATAGTACTTGAAGGTGCTACATTAAATGGTATCAGAGCGAGGATTAGATTTCCTCTAGATACTAAACATACTGCATTCACGACATATCATACATTAGTTTTAAAAAACATATAGTTGATGTGCGTTGCATATCTTAGGATGGATGAACACCAAGCACTTCGCATTGACCCTAAAGAGTCGTCTGAGTTAGTTCATAGACCTGAACAAGCTTAACCCCAAGCCCCTCCACCAGCTACATATGTCACACACACTCCTCTAGTTAAAGAGTCGGGCGTGACATACTATGCTGAGCAAATGCTAATACTATAAATAGAATTTCAAACCTCAAGTATTATGATGGACTTAAGATAACACTATCATTATACATTCCAAGAATCTTTTTTATACAATCTTAAATTTATTATAATACAAGTCCATATACTAATTAATAGTTAGATCTTAATAATAATATAAAAGTCTAGATTCTAAATAAATTGGCTCAACCTCTTCTAGACACTAGATGGGCACCAAACTGTTTTACTAGCTACTGCTGATGCTACTCTACTGGATCTGAAAATATTTTAAAATAAGAGGTGAGTACAAAAATACTCAGTGAGTGGACTAACATTAAATATAATAATTTAAAGTGGGACCACAAGCTATCTGCTAAGATAATTATAAATATATTAATATGTTCATAAAACTGCCTTGAAATAATGAAAATCAATAAACTACTAAAATAATATAAAATATAGATATAAATAATCTGACTATAGCTAACTGAGATAACGTAATTTCGTAATTGTACTGTTACTATAAAACTGAGATAATCTGAGAATTTACATTCATATAAAAACTATCTATACACTCATTAATATGTAAATAAAGATTGTGCTAACATTATGGGCGGCTTTGATGACATGGCGTCCCATGTGCATACATAATGCTATAATAATTTTGGTCATACACATGCACAGAGCTGGCCCCCAAGGCCTAACCACCTGATTGTATACCTCCAAGGCTATATGTACAACTAAGCACTGTCCCCAAGATAGTTGCTAGATAATATTACTGAATAAACACCAGTCATCATGGTGCAATCTAATGGGTACATAATACGAGTGCATAGTTTTGACCATAAACCAAAACATTCATATTTCTAGAACTGCTATTTAACATACTTGATAAAATAGTAAAACTAATAATTAAATAAAGCTAAAACATAATCATGGTACTAAAATAATAAACATATGCCATGTGTTCCCATTTGTTAATATAAAAGCTAAGAAACTTATAAACTCATGCTTTCTAAACTAAGGCGAGATAAAAATTCTATTTGTAAGAAAACATCAGATTTATAACATAGAAAACCTTTTTCCCAAATAGCAAAACATATTGTTTCATATATATATATATATATAGTTTCAAAGTAGTTTTATATATATATATCCACTCACCTGAGCCTACTGAACCGAAACCTAGTTGTCCGGCCTTGATCCAGCCTCTACGGCTCCTATTTGATCCAATCTTAATATCCGTAAATAAAATCATTAGAATATAAGCTTAAATCTCAATTCTACTCAACTTAAGTTAATCTATGGCTAAAGGATATGGTTTAGGACTCGAAAAATGGTCTGAAAATGCTCCAAATAAAATTTTAGAGCTTAAAGACTTGCTGAGGTGCCCCCCAAAGCTGCAGAGGTTCCCCTAAAACTATAAAGGTGCCTCCTTTATGCATAGAGGTACCCGCCTCTATGCACAGAGGTGCCTGCCTCTGTACGGAGGCACCGCCTCTGCACAGAGGCACCCCTCTGTGCGGAGGCATCACCTCAACAGTGCTGAGGCTTCGCCTCTGCATTCCAGAATGCAAAAACAACCCGATTTCAACCAAAAACTAACTTAAATCAACTCCCAACTCCAATCTAAACAATCAAGAGGTCCATTTTTCATCAATCTGAGCATTTATACTCAAAATTTCAACCAAACATCCATTTTTGTTCAAATCGAAAGCTTGAAAGTTTAAAATATATAAACTTACCAAAAATGCTTTTGTAAATCTTGAAGTTGATAAAGGAAGCCTTGAATTATTGTCTATATCCTTAAGATTACGAATAAAAAAGAAGAAATTTTGATGAAGAAGGAGTAGAGAAGAAAAGAAGCAAAATGGAGGAAGAAACAAAGAAAGAAAGAAAAAGGAAATGAAGAAAAGAAATAACCATAGAGAAGTGAGGTTGCTACAGTAACCTCCCAAAAATATCTTTCTTATATTTTTTTTAAAAAGTAAAATATCTATTTTGACCCCTAAATATTTCTTAGGCACAAAATATGCCTCAGAACTTATTTCTATGGCAAATAAGTCTATAACTTTATCTAGAACTTAGGGAATTCTAGAACATGATGTTACAATTCTTTTCCTCTTAAGAAATTTCATCCTCGAAATTGGCATACCTATGGAGAGAATAAATGAGGTTACAAAAAAATTATAGGGCTCGATGGATGCTTTCTGAAAGGATTATGTAAGGGCCAAATTTTGTTTACAATTGGAAGAGATGGGAATAACCAGATGTTCCCATTAGCTTGAGGTGTTATTCATATTGAAAATAAGTTTAATTGGGCTTGGTTCTTAAGATGTCTTAAGCATGACCTACCACTAGGAGGTGGGACAGGTTACACCATCATATCCGATATATAAAAGGTAATAGACGATAAAATTTTTATCCTAAAATTTTAATATTGCTATGTGCTATAAGTTTATTAAGAAATCTAATTTTTTTGGTAATTAAAAATTCTTTTGTAGGTTTTGGACAGTACCATTAATGATGAATTGCCTAGTATACATCATAAAATGTGTGCCCAATATATTTATACGGCTTGGGCTAAAAAGTGGAGAGGTGAAGAAAGGAAAAGTGGTTTTTAGGCTTGTGCTAAGTCAACATTCATTCGATAGTTAAAAACAAATATAGAGGAATTGTAGCTATTAGGAGATGGCATAATTCAAGAGTTATTGGATCATCCATTGCATCAGAGGACAAAAGCATTTTTTCCAACTGAATACAAATGTGATGTGGTCGATAACAATTTGGCTGAAACATTTAATAGTTGGATTTTGGATGCAAGATTGAAACAATCATAAATATGTTGGATGATATAAGAAAACAAGTAATGAATAAAATACAGAAAAAAAGATTATATGCACAGACCTAGATTAGTAATATATCACCAGGAGCAATAGCCAAGTTGGAGAAGAATAAAGAGCTTTCATACACTTGGTACATGGATTTTAATGGAGATGAAGGATTTGAAATTACACATATTTATAATGCAGCCAATAGGCACACTGTTCATATAGGTAATAGAACATGTACTTGTTGAGAATAGGACTTAACTAGAATTCCTTGCCAATATGCAATTTGTGCCATTTATAGTGTTGATAAGCTACCTAAGAATTTCATTGCACATTGGTACCACAAGGACATATATTTAAAGGTATATTCTCACTCGCTTCAACCTATGAAGGGGAGTGAAGTATGGAAAAAAGGTGATGCTAAACCAATACTACCACCACAAGTTCAGAAAATTCCCGGTAGACTAAGAAGATTAAGAAAAAAAGATAAGGAGGAAATTAAAAAAAAATTAAAAATTTGTCAAGAAAAGGAAGAGTTATGACATGTAATTTATGTCATCAAACTGGGCACAATATTAGAGGTTGTCCTAAAAGAGATAAAACAATTGAGGTGATATAATTCATTTTAATATAACTAATTTACAAGTATATGGTATTATTATTTAATAGCCTCTCTTTTTTAATAGATTAACATTAGTAGGAAAAGGAAAAGAGAAAAGCAGCAAGCAAATAAAGGACAAAATTGTTATAAGAGGACTCATTATAGTGAAGTTAAATCTTCATTTGTCAAAGAATTTAGCAACTTGGATAAATTGAAAGCAAAAAGTGAGTACTAGTTTGAATTCTTACATTAATTAATTCATTTCAATTAATATTTGCATAAACTAAAAACTTTGTAGGAAGCACTATATTTAAGAAAACTGCTACTATAGGGATTCAAGATAAAACATTGATCATGGATAAAGTAAATATTGGTCATAGCAATTATGCTCACCAAGCTTCAAGGCAGCATAGTGAGGATCAGCCTAGGGCTGCTAAGACTAAATTACCAATATGGAAGAAAGTGCTTAAAGAGAAAGGCATTGCTGTCAAAACTGTAGATTGGTTCGTGCACAGGGATATGTGAGTTTTAGGCAATTTTGATTGTCTATTTTGTTATGACTATTGCTGTGAAATTTATGTTGAATATACTATTTTTTCTTTTAGATAATTCCACATCAGCCTTTAACTATAATATCATCAATACCATCAAGAGATGTTGATCCAAATTTAGGCTTCAAGCTAAGAGGACTCACATAGAAAGGAAAGAATGCAATCACTGGCAACCAACTTATACAGAGTAAAGATAAGATGATAATCTTTTATGACTTTTCTCACGGAGCAACTCCTCATATTCTGCAAGTTTTACTGAGAGTTCATAAAAGTCTTTAAATTCTATGCTTTGAATTTCTTTCCAAGCTTAATGTTCAGACCTCATTATGCTATTTTCATATATTCTATTTTAGGAAGAATGATTTTGCAGTGATTTCCAATTTTCTTAAACCTGATTATGAATAGATTTGTAGTCTCTCTTTTCTTTAAGTGATTTTGGATAGTTTTATTATGTAAACCTTAGGCTCTATTTGGAAAAATTAGTGTTGAATCCTTGTCATGTAAATATAGAATTTTTAGGTAGTACAATATACCAAGTAAAGGTTGTGCCAGTCAAAAAACTAGGAAATAATCTTAACTTAAAGTTTTAAAAATTATTGTAATTTGCCACTTTATTGCATTGTATATTGAATTTGGCAATGTGCTTTAGTGTGGATTGTCCATCTTCTCCTGAAAATAAAGAAAATTTGAGGATTCTGTATCCTCTCAAATATGGACTATCTTTATTAATAACATTTGGATACGACTTGTATAACTTAGGTTAGCCTATCTATCTTAAGCTAGGACTATATAACTCATACATCACATCCCTTACAGCTTTCACATCAATTAGGGCTTAATTCCGAGGTGGTTATTTTCTTTTAGCTTTGCTTGGTGCTATGCCTCACGAGCTCCTATTAGATGTAGTACTCCTGCATTATAAACTCAAGGAGGAGAAATAAGGTTAGTAATACTATAAATTTAATGATGAAGTATCGGCCTCATGTAGGCTTGGCCATTTTGGGATTACCTTAATGAAATCAGCTCTCCCCTCCCTTTTGTGAGGTGGTGAGTACTTTTCTAAAACCACAGCTTAAGAAAGGTTGAAATCTTTGACTTCTTGGTTAGTCACAGATGGTTGCCCCTTAGGTTCTCTAGAGTTTTATCTTGTAAGAGGCATAAGAGTGGCCTTTTGTATTAGAATATAGGGACTTTGATGGATTGGAAGAGTCAGTTGGTGCGCCATCAGCTTAATGATGTTAGTCATAGCCTTTCTCCTTCTTCTTGCTCTAATTTTATAGTTCATTTACAAGCAAATTCATATCAGTAACAAAAACGATAGCATGAGAATTATTATCATTTGAAATCCTAACATTCTCATGTTAGGTTATTTTGCATTTATAGATTTGGTTGAATATCTAGAGACGTGATGCTCTTTTCAAACTGCTTTACTATTTATGGTATGAATCTTTTATGCCTTGCTATTACAATTGCTATTTTCGGGTTTTTAGCCTTAACAATTTCTTTCCCTAAAAAACTTATAGTTTTCGGAATTATAGTAGTTGGATCCCACTACGTGTGACAAAATATATTTCCTATTGGCGCTCGAAATCTATAATTTTTTAGCATGATAGGTGCGTGAGGTATATCAAATCTGAAAAAAAATTGACTTTCTACAAATGATTTATACAAGTTAATGGACCTACTTATTGGGTTTTTAAACTAATTGTACAATAGCTACATTTAACTGATGCTATTTGAGAAAATACATTTAAAGACTTTAAAAATGAATAGGAGAATTGACTAGGAATGCTAGAAAATTAAAGAATGACATTATGTAAGGACCCTAGAGGGGGGTGAATAGGGTTGATGGAATATTTTACGGAATTAAAAAGCTAGGTGAAGAAGAAATTCGGGTTTGGAGTAGAAATACAAAGTATACAAAATTCTAAACCATAACACAAGAACAATCACACAATGACACAATGATTTAAGGAGTTCGGATTCTCAACAATCCTACGTCTCCACCTAACTTATCCCCAAGTTAGGATTTTGAACCCATACCAATCTTA
>CATIWO010298734.1:0-19067 GCA_949673435.1 Macaranga tanarius
TTTTAGTTAGGGTTATTTATTGAAAAATGGTAAAACTAATGGAGAAAGTAACCATAACATGAATTAATTTAATAATTAAAAATAACTTAAATTGTTTATGTCCATACTTTGGGATAGTCTTTGCTTTATAATATGTATACCAGATTTAAATCATTATGAGTGAGGATGAAAGTTAAGCCATAGTGTTTAAATTATTGAATGCATGTTTAACCAGTTTATAATCAAAATAGTAAATTGATACAATATTAGACCCAAGGAAATGCATTTCATTGAAGAATAATTAAATTTACATGAGAAATTAATTAGTAGATAAATCCTAATAATTTCTATAATTGCTCTAATTGTTATTACTTTAGAATTTTTTTATAAACAGTTCTTTAAAATAAGTCAAAGTTAGTAGATTAGTATTTATATTTTATTTTGATTGATTAGAACTTTAATTAAATTCATTTGAGCCTAAAATAAATTTTAAATAATTTTAATTAGTGGATAACTCATTTAATCCTTATGGGATTCGACACTTGTATGCACCATATACTACTATTTCGATCTCGTATACTTTCGAGTATTGCATTTTAAATTGTGCGTGAATAGAGCATGCAATGTTCGTAAGTACCACAGTGGATACCTAGAATTATATGCATTTCATACAGTCCCAACAACCCCAAAGTAAAGTAACAACCATAATAGAGGATGAACAGTCATTCAAAATTCTCTAAATAAACAAATAGAGTTTTTGTTCAGTTAGCATGCAAGAGCTAGGTAGGACCCTAAGGGTAGATGCTACTAGTTTATTTACATGGGCTGAGTTAGGGTGAAAGGCTAAGGGTTCCTTTAGCAATATACCCCTTATTATAGAATTGGGTTACAGGCCCTGGTAAGGTAGGCCCATTATCTTTTACCTACTCAGAGACCAAGTAAATGTTAAAGGTGATGATACCAAACTAATCATCTCAAGACTCAAATGGAATTAAGGGAGCTCATAATCTAATATTCTCAAGGTAAAAAGGGACCAAGGGTGCAAGTGTGCAAGGTGTAGTGAAATGCAAAATGCTATTGAGAAGCAAAGCAGAATAAATGTGTATAATGAAAAACAACTAGTTTTGAAATATGTCACTTCTTTTTCAGTCCTTAGTGGAGTCACCACTATGAGTGAGCCAATTTTTGCTGGGTACCATAAGTGGTTTATTACTGCAGTACCAGATTAGGCTAAATACACCTTTTAAGAAGGCGGATTGAGAACTCTTTTTCAAGTATTCTTGGAGAAGTCTCATGCAATTGCAGTCGCCACCCCAATCGCTCAGGAATGGAAAATAGATTTCTAGTACTGTGCAAAATCTATTCCCCTTATCATAGATTCTAAGTTCGAAAAGTGGTTTCTGCTAGACCGTTTCTTGTTATACAACATGAAGATGCTTATCGCATCACCCTAGTTTTAGTTTCATGATGGCACTTATAATGCAAACATTCTACAATATTCATAATAAGTACACAATACACAGAATATAGCCATTCACCACAACACAACAAAAAATGGAAAAAGGAATTAAGGATGCAAGACTTTGATCAAATCTAATAAAAACATCTGAAAAAAGAGAAAAAGAAGATGAAAAAATAAATTTATCCCTAAATCTAAGGAGCATGTCAAACCATTCATCATACATCATGCATCCATTCGAAAGGTAGCAAATAATAACAATTACAAAACAAAGCAAACATGAAAGCAAAATTTTACAAGATAGCATGACTTAAATATTTAGGTATGTTTCTAATACCCTAATAATAACAGAGCAGTAAAGGAAAATACAAATAAAAACAAAGAAGAAAAAATTTTATTTCATAATCATGGGACCCAAAATGTGATAATTCAATTCAATGTGTGGTTACTATGCAAAAATGCATGTTTTATTTTTCATTTTTTAAAAAATCAATTTTGAAAGAATTTTGAATGCTTGGAACTTTGAAAGTTACAATATTGCATGAGGAGATGATGAAAAATCCATCACTCTGTGAATATCGCAACCCTGATAACCCATGCGACCAAAGTGCGAAAAAATATGAAAATGCAATATTTTTCTTAAAAATGCAATCTTTACATAAAAAATATTACTTTTGCAAAAAAAAATGATAAAAATGTGAGGAAACATGTAAAAATGCAATTTTGATGCTAAGAATGTAGCTTTGAAATAAAGAATGTAATAAAAATGCAAACTTGTTATGAAAAATGTAATTTTCACATAAACTACCAAAAATGATGGAAAAAAACACGAAAATGTAATTTTTATACAAAAAACATTCAAAACGCCAAAATAATATAAAAATATAATTTTGAACATAAAAGTACAAATTTGATATAAAATCTCATTTTCTAATAAAGATATAAAAATGCCTAAAAATTGCAATTTTTAATGTAAAAATGTAAACTTAGCATATAAACATGCAATTTTTACATGAAATGCTAAAAATACTAAAAATGATGTAAAAATATAATTTTTAATGTAAAAATGTAAATTTTTAATCTAAAAATATGATTTTTAAGATTAAAACACATAAACCCAAATTAATAGAACTAATCAAGATTACTAAAGATGCACAAATTAACGTCAAAAATCACAAAATAAGCTTAAAAATAAAGCAAACACTTCCAGACAATCTCCCTTCTTCTTCTCCATCACATATCATATTCCGAAATACTTCTCAATCACAAATCACAACATAATTACATAAAATAAAAGGAGTAAGAGTAGAGAAAATGTATTTTAACAATAAAATAAATGTGCAAAAATAATTTGGGTCCTCAAAATTGATTTTAGTTAGGCCTTTTGTTTAAATAAAACTTAAGAAAGTCTTAAAAATTCAATTTTAGGTCATCTAGGCCAAAGAAATAATGTAGAGTGACGTGAAAATGCAAGTTGTATACCTCTTAAAGTGTGCTTTAACAAAGATGGGGGCTTGGTTTGGTTCAAGTGGGTTTAAAATCAACCTAAAAGAGCATGCTTTGACAAAGATGGAGGCTTAATTTAGTTCAAGTGAGTCCAAAATCAAACTAAAAGAAAGAAAAGGGTGTCGGTTTAGTCCAAATGGGTGTCCTTAATCTTCAATCTGACAGAGTATGGGTATATTTTGCTAAAAAGGCCCCTAAAAATATAGAAGAGGCCTGAATTTATAAACGGTAAGAATTTCACTTATGGGTGCGTGCCCATAAGCATGATGGGCATGGGCCTCCTCATGCTATTGGTTGGACTTTTTAGAAATTTTTGAGACCTTCAGGTCCTTTTTTAGGTTTTTCGAACTAGTGTCGAACATAAAGTTTGGAACTTTATTGGTTTAAAAGTAAAAACGATTTAAATTTTAGGATTTCGGATGGTCAAAGCACGTCTTCGAGACTCTAACCACTGTTTTCATGCCTTTGTTCTAAAATGGTTTCATCATTGGACCGTTGCGACGGGATGCTAAAACTCGAGTATTAAAATTGTGTTAATTCAAATGTAAGATTTGAATTTTTTCAATTTCACATTTATATTTTTTTAATTAGCCATGATTTTAATTTTTATAACTAAAGTTTTATATAAATAACTATAAATTATTTATTGTTGTGATTAATAAATTTTTTTAGCCATAATATCAATTTATGTGGCTAAATTTCTATACAACTAGAAAGTTAACTTTTTTAGCTAACAAAATTAGCCATAATTTAATATTTAAGACTAAAATTCTAAGTAATTAGCTACAAATCTATTTGTTTTTGTACCTAATATTATATATTACCATAATGTTAAATATTGCGTCCAAAATTTTGATTTTTAATGCATGTGTCTAGTCAACTTTTAACTTATACAATTACCTACAGAGTGATAATCTTTATAGCTATAGATTATATTTAGCCATAATTTTCATATTTGTAGAAAAAGTTTATAATTGTATATATAAATTATTTTAGTGATATAATAGTTTATAAAAAATTTGACATAGAATTACACTTGTTAATAATAAAATATTAAAAAATTTAATAAATGAGCATCGCAACAAAATTAATAAGGTAACCAAAAAAAAAAGTGTACCTTGCATTAAACGGTAATGGGCTCAATTTGAATCATTTGAAAAAAATGTTTATCTTGTTTTCGTTTTTTTCTTTTTTTTCCCAAGCTTTCATGGCAGTATGAAACAACTACAAGAAAATTCACTTTTAGCAACTATAATTTTGTGAGAGGCATACAAAATAGTCACAACAAGTATATCAATTGCGACCAAAATTATTAACAGTTGCCTAAACTTAATAGAAAATAGATTTTTACCACCAGTATTATATCCCTTCAATGTTTATTGACAATTATCGTCGCAAATAACTACAATAAAGAGGGAACTTCTATTCCTTCAAAAAAAAAATGAGAGGAAACTTCTATTTTTATTTGGTCACTTCCTATAAAATTCAAATAAAAATAAGAAAAAAATATCAAAAAAATCAAACAAACCAAAAATGGTATCCGGATTCCGAGTGCATTAGATGGAAAGAAAATCAAACAAATGCACAAAATTGGTGTCCTTTTAGATCCTTCTTCTTGTCTAAAATAAAATCATCAAAAAAAGCAATAACAATTTTTACGCCTGAAGGTGAGATTGATTTTTCAAGTGATTTCAATATTGTGGTAAAGTAGATAGGTTTCTATTCCTCCATTTAGATTTGGGCAATTTTCACTCATGGTACCCAACCTTAAGCGAAGATCCCAGTATCATATCTCACCTTTTTTTGGTCACTTAAAACAGTCCAACCTTTTTCTTATTAACAATAAAGTGTCTAAACTCAATTTCTGGCCAAAGATGAAGATGTGGCATGCCATATGGTATATGACATGGCGAACTATGCCAATGTGTCAAGCATACAAATGCCATGTCATGGAAGTATGACATGTGGCGCCACATGTCCCATTTCTTCTCTCCCTCCTCATATTTTTTTAGTTTGAAATTTTTATTTCCTCTCTCCTATTTATTTTTTCAAAATATTTATCTTCTCTCTCCTATGTACTATTTTTTTAAATATAACTTCTAACTTTTTGTTAAAAAAAATCAACATCAATAATTAAATTTATTAATCTAAGTAAAAAACACCTAATGTTTTATTCATCTTTTTTGCCGTAGCCACCACCACTTGTGTATTCTCCTTCTTTTTCTTCATCTTCTTCTTTCATTTTCTTTTTTTCTTCTACTTCATCTTTTTTCATTTTCTTCATCTCCACCTTTTTCTTTTCTACAGTGCGTCGTTTACTATCTCCGGTGGCTACTAAACATAGTCATCCACCTCTTTCTCTTCCAAAGTGTGCTGCCACCATCTTGGCCTATGTGCAATTGCCACCATCTTCGATTGTGAGACGTGCGCGGCCCCATCTCCGCTCCACATCTGCACCACCACCATCTCCGCTACATAGTTGTACCATCACCATCTCCGCTCTAGATATGTGCCGCCACCATCTCCACTACAGATTTGTGTCGTTGCCATCTCTACTCTAGATCTACACTATTATGACATGAATTTAGTATATTTGCTACATCAGAGTTACTCGCCATGTCAGATGCCACTTAGAGTGCCATGTATTTATTTTTGGCCGGAAAATAGATTCAGACACTTTATTGATAGTAGAAAAAAGGCTAGGTAAGATATGATATTAGGACCTTCACTTAAGGTTGGGTACCATGAGTGAAAATTACCCTTTAGATTTAGGTATAGGTAGGGGTGTGCACGATCGGTTCAGTTTGGATTTCGATCAAGAACCAAACAAAACTGACTAAAACCAGTTAACTGAACCTTCAAAAATGCATAACCGAAACCGAACCAATCATCCTTAAAAATCAAACCGAACCGATATTTGGTTAATTAATTTTATTTTTTAAATAAAATTTTAATTTTTTAATTTATTATTTTATAATTTTTTAAAGCTTATTCTTTAATTATACAACTAAATTTTTTTTTATAATTTTAATATTTATGTATAATTTTTTCTAATTAATATATTTAATTTAATATTGTTATTATAAATATATATCTAAGTCGGTCGGTTCAGTTATTTTTGGTTTTTCAAATTGAAAACTGAAACCGAATCGACTAACTAAAATTTTTAGTGTAAAAAACTAAAACCGAACCGAACCAGTCAATTCGGTTAGTCGGGTTTTAGTTTTTTTTGCTCACCCCTAGGTGTAGGTGCTCAAATTGAAGGTAGACTCAACTTCTCCATCTTCTGATATCTATGCTCCACGAAGAACAGCGTGCCTCCGGGAAGAAAAGCACTGGTTACATGAGCGATGGTAATTATAAGTTCAATTAACAATGAACTTAGCCTAAGATTTATATTAAGGATTTAAAGGAGTCGAGTTTTAAAAAATTCAGGCTTAAACATAACGTCTAGTTTAAACGTTTTTTTAAACCTAAAGCTCAAGTTAAGGTTATCTGAAACAAACCTCGGCTGAGCTCATATTAAAAGCTCGAGCTTTAGAAATAAGAGACAAAATTCAATTTACACATGATACATAATAACAAAGAACTATGACATTATACAACAAAAAAAATACATAATAACAAAGAATCGTGACATTATATAACAAAAATAAGAATTAATAAATATGCAATCTCCTCAAGACCTACAAGCACAAGAGAAAAATTATGATGAGCCTAGGATCCTTGATCCACAGGTTCTCCGATGCTTAAGTCAAGAGAAAATCTATTCAAGTTGAATTATATAAGAGATAAAATATATGCTTATACAGACATATGAGAGACATATCTAATCCAATTCGAATTAGTATTCGATGAATCCTTTTCCTTTACTAATTAGGTCTCTTTTTTCTCTATAAAATACTGATTATTAATATGATCATAAGTCCTCTTTTGGGCCTGATCCTTGTTGGGCTTAGGCCTTAAAGGCCTTCTTTTCTGAGGACTATCAATAGTTTCCCCAATGACACCAAATATTTATATTCGGCAGACTATTCTTAATTCTTCAGACCTCGATGTTATTGAGTTTGGATTTACACTTATTGTAATACCTCATCAATAATGTGTTTACCATTATGTAATCTGTAAAGTTTGATACTTGTACCTTTCATCCAGAGGTTCATCTCTCGTTTCCTCACAGATGCTCAACTCCCTTACAAACATTGAGATGTCTATAACTTAGCTTATTTTGAATATTGTGATGTTCATAGCTTAGCTTATTTCCTACGATCATTGTGATGTTTGTAGCTTCGCTTATTTCCCATAAACTTTGCGATGTTCGTAGCTTCACTTATTTCCTACGAACTTTACAATGTTTCTAGCTTCGCTTATTTCTTATGAAGTTTGTGATGTTCGCAGCTTCGCTTATTTTCTATAAACTTGGCGATGTTCATAGCTTCGGATCGATCTCCAATCTTAAAGGTTGTTCGTATCTTACGAACATGTTTAAATTCGTATTGTTATAACATCATTACCTATGAACACCCTTCAGTTCGTAGGTCAGACATCTTTTATATCCATGTGTCCTCGACTCTTTAATCGAGGAAACTTTTCAACTTCCCATGTACCGCTTTAATTTCCTCCTATTCCTAGTATACCCTTTACTTTATTAGATGATAATTCATAATCATTGGGGGCATTTGAGGAACCTTGAAATTGTCTATCCCTATAAATAACTTCCCCCTTCATTTACACTTCACTCTGAAATCTTACTCCTCTTCTCTCTAAGGTTACATTCCTTCTCTCTCTAGGATTTTCTGCCGATAGAAAGCTTTTGTCTCTTCATCTTCTAAGGTTTCAAGGTCATTTCTTCTCCCTTCACTTTTATCGTTTTGATCTTAATTTTAGTTCCGTAATTTATTTTTTGAAATAGCTCCTAGACTTTCTTTAGATCCTTCCGAATTTCCTCGTAAGTTAAATAAAGGAGTCATTATTTTATGTAGGAAGAAATATAGAATCCCTAAGGAATATAAGTTATACAAGGCCCAACCCAATTTTAGAGCCCATCATAATCCTAATAAAGAAGATAACCGTAATTAAATAGTTATTTATGTCGACCAATTAGAGGGCAGTCTCCAATTTCTTCTAAAAACATTTATTAAATAATATTTTTATGCCTAGGGTATATCCCTAGGATAACCCCACCTAAATAGGTATAAATTTCTTACAGCGTTTTGAACCCTCTGTAGATATGCATTGTTATATGTTTAGCTTAATGAAGAAAAAGGGAGATCTGACCTTTTCAACGTCTACAGTAGCCAATTTTAGCTTGTTTAGAAAATTGGTTGATATCAACCGATCTTGGAGGAATCGGCTCTTTATTATTGAGCATAAATCGGACTTTAATGATGTACCTACTATATGGGCTAATGAAGCTTGGATAGTTAGACAATCATCCGAGCTTATAGAGGATGAGCTCTCCTTCTTAGTTGATGCGTCCTACTAGTTATCTAATAACTAGGATCCGTAACAATCTACTAAGATCATTGTTTAAGGATCTATCTAGTATAAACTGATAGGAATTAGCAACACTAGTTATCTAACAACTAGCACCTCTAATTATCAGGATTAAAATTGTAACACGCTCGAAGTAATTTCGGATTTTAGCTCTTGCAAGAACTCAAGAAAATTCAATTAAGAATTTGAATCAAATCAATCAACTATATTAAATAATAATGTTTAATACAAGTATTTATAGACTTGTAATCCTAATCCTAATCTAACTCTGAAACCAATTCCATATAGGAATATATAATTAACTCCTAAATAAATTGAAACTCCTAATTAGAAAAGAAAATATAAATAAATTTCTAATTAAATAAAACTACATTCTATCGATGTACGGACATGTCTGAAATACACGGGCATGTGCGAGCTATGAAAAATTTAGCAAATTCGGCAGACTCCAATACGGCTTGACATATGGTCTCATACATGGGCGTGTTTTGATGATGCTTTGGAAATTAGAAATCTACACAGCTGGGTACACGGGCCTATCTCTAATCATGTCTTATCGAGATGACACTTTGGAAATTGACACGGGCGTATCCTAGACCGTGTATATGAACACGGACGTGTAAATATCACATGGGCATATATAGTTCACATCACTCCCCCTTTCCTCAAAAAGATTTGCCCTCGAATTTAGCCCATCTTCTAAAGTTGATAAATCTAGGAATCCTTCAGGATCAAATATAAACTCTTTTGTTGAAAATGTCTCTTTTAAATTAATGGCCCACACAATCAATTTTATAACAATTTGAAATTAATTGTGCAGTTGAAATGTAGACCTTGTCTTTACAAATTGATATGGAAGGAATTCTCGAACCTTTATTTTAAACTTCAATCTAGGAAGGAAATCTTCAAAGGCATTTATAACCATATCTTCAAATGGATCTTTATATGGCTTAAAATCTTACATAAAAACTTTTAAAGGACTAGAAAAAGGATGGTTTAAATTGTTAGTATAATCATAATAAATCATCAACTCCTCATTTTTTATGATGCTCTGAATCTCTAACTTTTTCTCTTCAACATATTTATTAACCAATTCAATGACTTTAACATGTTTATATTTCTTCGATTCACACTCTACTACAATCTCTTTACACATAACTTCTTCACTTTTACACTTATTTTTATAAGTAATGCTCTCCTTCACTTCATTAGTACTACTCTCAACGATTATCACCTTTCTTTAAGACATTCACATTTAATACACCCATATCCATGACATTTAAAACACCTAATGTCATTAATTTGACTAGGTGTATTCTTACTTTTATCTTTAAATTCTTCTATTTCAGTCTCAACAATGGGTCTATCATCCTTATCACTCCAACTCTCTAAAATTGAACAAAAATTAGAGTTATACCTCGAGTGTTTTCTTTCAAGATGTCTTTCTAAATTTTGATCAACATTATTATCTCTAAAATTTTTGACATTATAATCTCTATAAAATTGATCTCTTCCTCCTCTTTCTCTCTCAATACCATAAAATTTATACATATTTCTATAGTGATGTTGTGGTATATATCTCTTTCTTATTATGGTTTTTATATCAAACCATGAGGTAATCGGTCCTTCTCCACTTCTATGCCTAATGGAGGTGAATTGATCCCACTATATACTAGCATAGTTATTGAACTCCATGGCAGTCAATTTTACCTTTTTCTCTTCGGTATCATTATAGCACTCGAACACCCTTTCAACCTTTTTTCCCACTCTAAGTAAGTCTCCGGATCACTCTTCCTTTGGAAAGTTAGAATCTTCATCTTGATTGATCCCAAGTTCCCATCTTTGGTCTTGCCTTTGTTGGCACGTGTCGATCCTTCTTCAGTTGCCTCCTCTTTTAGTTCATTGAAGAGAATGCATTGGGTTTCCCTGGCTCGGATAGGGGTAGCTATCTCCAACCTTGCCAATCATTTATAGACCTTTTGATTGTCACTCTTTATATCCTCTTGTTGAACCAATATTGTTTGCAACACTGCTTGTATTGAATCCAATGTAAGCTTTTCCTTTGTATCCATGATGTAAATCTAAAACAAATGAAAAGAAAAATTTCTATGCTAACGCTCTCTCACGTATTTCTTTCAATTAATCAGAAACTCTCTAATGTACTCACAATTGAACACACACAAAGAATTTCTTTTTGAGTTCTTAATTGAGCTAAACTCTTACTACTTCTAAGAGAATCACAATTCAAACTAGATAACTAAAGTTATTAGTGGAAGATAAGCTAAAAGATGTAAGTGTGGGGCTATTTTGTGTGATTTCAGGTATGTCTGAAATTTAGGGTTTATTTATGTATGAATTTTGGGTATTTAACGGGTAGAAGGAAAGGTTTAATATGTAGAATGATGTAAGGCAGGTAGACAAAGAAATCAAGTAGAAAATATGTACATTGATGAGTTTTCAAAGGGTGATATGCTTACCCATGAATTTTATTGATGCAATGGATGATGAACAATACGGCTTCCTTGATGTTTGTTAAGGCTGAATCACTTGATGTAACTTTGAATATTTTTTTATCAATAATAATCACTACGCTAGGGATACCTAGCTTACACTAGAGCAAAATTTTTGATACCAAACTGATGCGTCCTACTAGTTATCTAACAACTAGGATTCGTAACAATCTATTAGGATCATTGCCCAAGGATCTATCTAGTATAAACTGATAGGAATTAGTAACACTACTTATCTAATAACTAGAACCTCTAATTATCAGGGTTGAAATTGCAACACGCTCAAAGCAATTTCAAATTTCAGCTCTCGTAATAACTTAAGAAAATTTAGTTAAGAATTTGAATCAAATCAATTAACTATATTAAATAATGATATTTGATACAAGTATTTATAGACTTGTAATCCTAATCCTAATTTAAATCTGAAACCAATTCCATATAGGAATATATAATTAACTCCTAAATAAATAAAAACTCTTAATTAGAAAAGAAAACATAAATAAATTCCTAATTAAACAAAACTACATTTTATCAATATATGGTCATGTTTGAAATACACGGGTGTAAGCGAGTTACGAAGAATTTAGCAAATTCGGCAGACTCCAACATGGCTTGACACACGGTCTCATACACCGGCATGTTTTGATGATGCTTTAGAAATTAGAAATATACACAGCTGGGTACACGGGCATGTCTCTAGCCATGTCTCATCGAGACGACGCTTCAGAAATTAACATAGGCCTTTCTTAGATCGTGTGTATGAACACGGGCTTGTAAGTATCACACGGGCATGTATGGTTCACATCACTAGTTGAACTCCATGCTCAGTATTCTATAGCTGAGCCCTCAGCCGAATACTATGTTTGGCATTTTATCTTAAGACACAAGTATCCTACAGATGTTGGTGTTTACGATGTCATATGCAATGATCCTTTAGAATCTGGAGGTATATTCTAACTCTCATTTATTTTTATTTTTATAGATGGCTGAGATAGTTGATAATTTCACAGACAACATTAATGATTTTGTAAATAAGACATCAAAAACTGAGGATCCAGATGTTTATCTTCTAAGTGTTGAAGATTATAGTGTTTCATTGTCTCCTAGACCCAATGTCGAGCTTACTAAGAAGCAGAAGGGAAAGCAACCTAGGGGTTTAGAGGAGAATTATAAGGATCCTACTAGTGGAGGCGAGATTCTTTTCAAGAGACTAAGGATAGAGGGATGCTCGAACCCCGTGCCTTGGATCAAGAAGAAGGTTGAGGATTCGAGCATCGTCAGCCCCATTATTCGAGATCATTTATCTGAGTGCCTGAGGCTTTCAAAGAATATGACCAAGTGGTTAGGCACATACGAAAATGATATTAAGAGCCAAGTATTCTTAAGTCTAATTGAGGTGAATGATTTATACTATTATTAAATGAGTTCTTCCTTTTATTCATTGACTAACTGTCGAGTATTTCTTGTAGGCTGCTCAAGGGATCCTCTGATTAAACGATGTTCAATACACTCATAAGAGTGAGTGTAGTTTGAAAGAGCAGAAGATCAACAAATTGAAGATTGAGCAGGAAAGTGAGCTCAGAAAGGTGAAGGAGATTCTTAATACTGTTTGTACTAAAAGGGACAGTGCCCTGATGAGCTTGGAGTAGGAGAAGAAGGAGAATGAGGAGCTTTAAAGCTCTATTTTTAGCTAAGTAAAAGGGTTACTGATTAAGACAAGGAAATTTATCAGCTGACTGAAGCTCATCTAAGTGAAAAAAAGGTGTTCCAAGGCCTGACTGACAGCTTCGTTCAGGCTTTGAAGTCAGAGTGCTAACGAGTACTGGTTTTGCAGCATCCTGATCTTGACTTCACCCCCATCAGTAGAATATTAATTTGACACTTGGGTGAATTGGTCAAGAAAGAGAGATCTATGATGGTGTCAAGTAAGAAAAATTGGACTTCAGACCATACTGATGTAGCTACTGAGGATCTTCATCCTGAGTCCTCTGATCTCGTGGGTTTTCATTCAGAGGGTGCATCTGCTCTTACTTTAGGGACTCCGGTTCTTGCTCTTTAAGTACAAGAAGAAACTTAGCCAAATATAATAACTGTCCATATTTGGCATTTTGAGATGTATATAGTTATTTTGATCCTTAACCTTTTTATTGACTGTTCGAATGTAATTAACTTCAAATTTTAATGAAATTTTTGGATGTTATATTCGACCTACATATTAAAAATGTTGCTTGTTTATTTGGTTTTCCATATATGAACTGTGTTTATGAGTATCGTATATTTTGATCTTTTGATCTTATACTTGTATTATGAGTTTTGCTAGTTCTCGTATTATGAGATGGATGAGTAATGTTTACTGGTACGAGTGTTGTACTATCTTATATTATGAACGAGCTATCGTGCATTTTGTTGGGCACACCCAACGAGTATCATTGTTCCAGCTGGTCCGTTCATATTATATACTTATTGAGGATGTGCAATTGGTTCATTACGAACTGGTTCAATTCATATACAAGCATTATATTAGTACATCCATTACAGATAAGTATTGTGTAGAATGTCATGTATAATATGATGTACCAAGTGATATTGACTCGTATATGCATGCTCGTTACGACGAATGAGTATTATTAGATCGTATGAATGATTTACTCGTACGATGAATGAGTGTGCATCGATTCCTAGATGCATGATTATTTCTGAGCATTGATAGTACTTCATATTAATGCCTTACTCATATGATATGGGTGTCATTTATGAATGAGTGTGTAAATTTTTTTCTTCATAATGAACGAGTATCGGTGTTTTATCGTACGATGTATGAGTATAGTTATGCATTATGACACGAGTTCTAATGTCATAAAAATTATTTTATTTGATTGATTTGGCTATGACAAATTGTTTCAGTTTATTAACTCGATTGTTCCTGACATATACCCTACTGATAATACTTTCTCAAATTTTCTACATTTCAATACCTTGGAATTTCTTTATTTTTCATGTTGCTGAGTCTATAAGCTCCTTTGTTGGTTGCTTCAATGACTTAGTATGGGCCTTCCTAATTTGATCCAAGCTTTCCAATACCCAAATTTCCTTTACCTATCTCGACCTTCCTCAAGACCAAGTCTCCCACGTTAAAGGATCTTGGACAAACTCTTTTGTCGTGATAACAAGCAATTTGTTGTTGCCTGGCCTTGGCTATAGCTATAGCTTATTCTCTCCTTTCCTCTAGCATATCTAAAGAGATCCTGCAATTAACTTCATTTTCTAATTGGTCCATGTCTTTAGAGACTCTAAGTGAGGGGGATCCTATATCGACTGGAATGATAGCATCCATTCCATATGCTAGACAAAAATGTGATTCTCCTGTTGCTTTTCTTAGGGTAGTGCGGTATGCCCAAATGACATTATAGAGTTCGTCTGCCTAATCTCCTTTTTTATTATCGAGATGCTTCTTTATGCCTTGTAAAATAATTTGATTCATAACCTTCGTTTGTCTATTCGTCTGTGGATGAGCTACTGAGGTGAATCGTAACTTTATATTTGGATCATAACAAAATTTTTTGAATTTCTCATTATCAAATTGCTTTCCATAATCCCTAATGATTATATGAGGGATTCTAAATCTACATATTATTTCCTTCCAGAAGAAGCTATGAATCCTAGCTTCTGTTATTGTCGGAACTGCTTCAACCTCAATCCATTTAGTGAAATGATCTATAGCCATAATGATGAACTTCCTTTGCACTGGTGCTAAAGGGAGGGGTTCCTGTATATCCATCCCCCATACTGCAAATGGCCACAGACTGCCTATGGGACTCTGAACATACCTTGGTGAATGAATTAGCTGGGAGTATGTTTGGCATTTGTCACAGCTTCACGCAAGATTTTATGCATCTTGAGACATTGTAGGCCAGTAATAACCTTGTAAAAGAAATTTTTTCACTAAGGTTGTATCCTTTCGTGTATTTCCCTTAGAACATAATTTTCTTCTTCAAGAGATATGCATTTACTCCATGGGTGACTGATTGACCGTCTATATAGGTTTCCATTTTACAACGAGTACTTTGCTGCTTTGATTTGAATTTTCCTAGCTTAATCTTTATCTTCAGGTAGCTTACCTAAATCTAGATACTCGACTATAGGCTTTATCCATTCTGCTATTTCAAAAGTTTCGAGCACTTTGTTCTCTTCGGTAGATAGACTAATAGGTTCTTCTCTTAGTTTTAGGCTTTGCAATAAGGGTCCATTTTCTGCTGTGGACTTTGTTAATACATTTGCTTTATTTTGACTTCTCAGGATTTAGATTATACTCCACTACCCTCCATTTTCTTCTAAACTTTTCAAAAGCGCATGGACTTTGTCCAAATATTTGATCATACTCAGGTCTTTTATTTCAGAAGTCCTTTTCAGTTGATTAACTATGAGCTGAGAATCACATAGTATTTTGAGGCTTTCAGCTTTTACTTCATTTGGCAATTTTAACCTCGTGATTAAAGCTTCATACTCCACTGCATTATCTATAGCATGGTAGGTTATCTGGACTGCGTATTCAATTTTTATTCTTTGAGGTCCTACTAATATAATTTCAGCGCCAGAACCTTGCCTTCCTGTGGCACCATCTACATACATTTGCCATTCAAACTTCTCATTGCTGAGTCCATATGATTATATCATCTCTTGGATGAAATTGGATAATACTTGGGCTTTTATTGTGGTTCATTATTCATAGCAGATATCGTGTTCTCCTAGTTGAACTAACCATTGAATAAGTCATCCAGATGTCTTTGGTCTTTGTAGAACTTTTCTAAGAGGTTGATTCATTCTGACCACTATTTTATAAGCTCGAAAATAGTGTCAGAGCTTTTGTGAGGTATGTACTAAAGCTAATGCCAATTTATCCATCTTGGGATAGTAGATCTCTGATTCTCGAAGGACCTTATTCATATCATAGATTGGGTTTTGCTCTCCTTGATCTTCTCATATAAGTACCGATGCTAAAGATTCATTTCCTACTAACAGATAAAGGTACAATGCTTCCCTCAGAGTTGGTCTACTTAGCAAAGTTGGGGAGACTAGAAATCTTTTGATGTCTTTGAATGCTAATTGGCAGTCAGCACTCCACTCGAATCTCCGTATGTTCTTCAATGCTCGGAAAAGGGGAGGCACTTCCTAACTGAGCATGACATAAATCTTCCCAAAGCTGTTATTCTTTCGTTCAACTTTTGTAACTCGTTTAAAGTTGTGGGAACCTTCATGTTGATGATCGCTTCCATTTTCTCTGGGTTTGCTTCAATTCCCCTCTGGGATATTATGAAACCCAAAAATTTTCCAGCCTTGACTCCAAAGACACTTGTAATGACCCGTATTTTTCTTATTAAATTAAAATATGAATTTTAGAGTGTTAATTATTATTTTTATAAAATTATTATTAAATGAGTATTTTATTTTATTTTATTCAAATGTTGGCATTTTTATGTATTTATATATATATGTGTGTGTGTGCATTAGTGATAAAATTTAAAATTTGAGTTTTATTTTGATAAAAATATTTTCAATGAGGGACTTAATAGATAATTTTTACTTATATATATATATATATGTATAAATTCTTTCTTTCTCTTCTCTTTCTTTCTTTTTTCTTTTCTTCTTCTTTCCTCCAGCCACCAGCAGCTCCAGATGCCGCCAGCAGCCCTCCCATTTCTAGCCAGCCACTTTTCTCCCTCTCCTTCCTTTATTTTTCATTGGGATGAACTTAAAGAGGGGTGTCGCCGCTGCCTCTGTCTCCGCCCACTGCCGCCGCTGGTACCGTTGCATTCGCCATCCTCTGGGCAATGTTTTCCCTTAGCTAATTCGTCTGATCTATGCCGACAGCCACCTCAATTAGAGGTAAAATGATTTCTAGGTTTTCGGCCAATTTCTTTGATTTGAGTAGAAATTAGACTTTGTGGCAATTATAAGAAACAAAATTGGAGTTAAGAGTTTTCCATTGATATATTTTTCATAATTTTTTGAATTGTTGGAATTTTTGGGTTTTCAGTGTTCGGGTTACTGTTCCGGGTTTGGATATTTTTATATTTTTAATAAATACTATAAATTATGTAAATTAAACTTTATAAAAGAAGTTTTATGAAATTATCTGTAAAATTTAAGATATAATTTTTGAAAGAAATTTGGAGAATATGTTTAAATATATTTTTAGAGGAAAATTTATATTTTATTGTTTATTCAGTTTTAATTAAGATTAAAAATTATTTAACATGTTTAAGATTGATTTTTAAATAATAAAAGTAAGAAAGTTTTATAACTTTAATTTTTTTAAATTGTTAATTTTGGTTATGTTATTTATATATGTGTAGCTGTATTGGTTCTCAGTTGGGCATAAAAGTCTAGTTCGGGAGCTCAACTCGAGTTAAAGGGTTTTTAAATTATAGAAGTGTTCTTTTATGCAGGAATGACTCTACTTTTAGTAGAGAGATATCCGTTTTACAAGGGAGACTCTGCTAAATTTTTGGTAGATTTCTCATAAAATGTGACATCAGTATGTGATAATTATTGAGTTTTAATTAGAATTGTATCTTAGATTGACTCTCTTCCTTAGAAATTTAGAGTGTATAAAGATAGGATTTTAACCCCATTTATCTTTTATATTTTTCTATAGCCATATCAGGAGCAGGGTCTTCAGGACAAGGCTAGTCGAGTTAGTGCCGATGAGCGCATTCCACGTGTGAGTTATTATTATATGTATGCATTCCATATAAAAATTCTTACCCAGCATCAATAATTTGATGTTCATGCGAAACGAATATGATATGTTGCATTAGACCTTTAATTGCTTTATGATAATTATGGTACTATTAATATTATATATATATATATATATATATATATATAATAGTGAGTATATAAATGTGAATGTTGGATTTTTGGTTTGGATGCTGTTTATATATTGATATGGTTTTGTTATTTTATTGTGATATTTTTAGAGGATAGTAGTAGAACATGCTACCTAGTGGGCTACACTAGGACTGTGTGCGCACCAGTACGCTAGATGGGTATGATACAAATTTTAATTTAGTACGAGAAAATATGACATGGATATATGATTAAAGTTTTTTATTGAGATTTATAGATGGAGAGGGGTATGGTTGCGGAAGCTCAGTTGACCTTTCAAGGTCTCGGGGCCAGTCATGCCGGTGGCAAGAATGCGGTATCTTGGTTGACCTTTCAGGGTCTCGGGGCTGGTCCACTGCTCAATTGGATAAGAGGAATATTATTTGGATTCAAGAGGGCCCAAATGGCAAGTTAGGTATAGTGTTTGAGGTTACAGGAAATTTTAGGGTTCTGCTTCGATCCTCCATTTGTGTCCAGTTGTATTAATATGACTATACTCTATGAGCAGTTGTATGGAATGCGTGTATAAATTAAATAGATATAAATATAAAATAAATATTATTATAATGCTTGAGTGCTTGTACCCTTAGGTTGCATACATATACATAATAATAATTCACTCAGTGAGGTCTGATTCCCCTTAATTATTTTTTAGGATTTCTCCCTGTAGGCCTCACATAGTTGTCCTCTTTGCCGGACTCATCCTTCACCGGTTGATTTATGTAAATCTTAATCTAACCTTTATTTGTATTATTTAGATGCTGTAGTGGTGATGTGTACTAATCCGCAAGCGTATAGAATCGTATCAAGTAGTAAATAAAGATATCGTCCCACAGAGATTTGGGGTTGAATACTGTAATACTCACAATATTTGATTGTTCAGACAATGAAATTGAGTTTGTAATTTCAAGGAAATGAAACTAAATTAATAAAAGTAAAAACACAAATTCAATTCAAATTTTAAAAGCTAGGGTTCCTTATTCCCAATTGACCATTTCAAAGGATTGATTACACCACTAGGTCTATACTAATTTTAATTCATTTTGAAGGGATCTTAGAAACCATAGATCTTCCTCTCATATAAACCTATGATTAAATCAGAATTAATCAACACTAAGTTTGACGGCTCTCACCAACCTAATGTCTTTTAAAACCAATTTTAATACACAACCTTTAATCAATATTAATCCACTTAACTGTCTCTCAACTAATTAAGCAATTAATAG
>CATIWO010298738.1:0-11957 GCA_949673435.1 Macaranga tanarius
TTCACCATTTCAAAAATTATTTCACGAAATATATTCTATATTAGTTAATAATTAGAAAATAAAAAATTTGAATCAAATTTATTATTTTTTCCTGAAATTTAATAAATCATCTAAAAATAATAAAAATATTATTTTATCTACTTATCTTAAATACTACTATCAAAAAAATTTATGCACTACCTTTTAAAATAAGTATTATAGTTAATTATTAGATAAATAAAAAATTTTAGAATAAGTATTATAGTTAATTATTAGATAAATAAAAAATTTTAGTTAATTTAATTTTAATTCTTTTCTTATTAACTTTAATCTAACAAACTTTTTAAAAATAAGAAATCTAATAGGGTTAATGGGTATATCTACCACCAACTTTAGTCTATTTTGCCAATATATCCTCACCTTTTTTTTTTTTATGGCATATACCAACTTTACGTTTTATGACAATTCTATCCTCGGTCAAAACTACATGTGTCCATACTGAGGTGTCATGCTGACATGTCAACTAATAGCATGACATCTCAGCATAGGCACATGTAATTTTGACTGAGAATAAAATTGCCATAAAATGTAAAATTGGTATATCAAATTGCCACAAAATAAATGTGAGGATATATTGGTAAAATGGACTAAAGTTGATGGTAGATAGGCCCATTAACCCCTCAATACAATAGTTAAAATATAATTTTTCTAATATATCCTTCAATTGATATCAGATAATTAATATTTTTTACTAAAATTAAATATTTCATATGAAAATATATATTTAATTAAAAGATACTAAATGAATTAGCTAATTAACTATTATTTTTTAAAAATGATAATATTTAAGTTTAAATTGATATTCTATATGTTATACTCTCGACTTCAAAATTATAGATCTAGTTAAACTTCCATAATTTTTTTTAAAAAATATATAGTTAACATTATAATTTTAGGTAACTAATATATTTTTACTAAAATTAAATGATTCATATAAAAATGTATATTAAATTAGGAATTATTATTGAGTTAGCTAATTAAGTATTATATTAAAAAGAAAAAAAAATAATATTTAAGTTTAAACTAATATTTTATATGTCATTATTGAGTATTATACAAGCAATTAAAAAAATCTAAATTCTTATGGATAAAAAATATGATAAATTTTTATTATTAAATTAATTTTTTTTGAGAAATTGTGAATAAAGAATTTTAACCATTTTCTTAATTAAATAAGAACCAATTAGTTCAATTAATTTTGGCTCTACTAAAAATAAATTTATTTTAGTATCAACATTAAACTAATTTATGCATACACATTTTATATTTAATTTAGATCAATTAACAAAATAGATATCTTAAATTTCTAATTGTCAACTGAAATACTATGATTAAAAACAGAAGATTTTCAATTTCAATTTTTGCTCAAGCCTACTTATATAGTAACTCATATAATGTCACATCTATGTAATTGTTACCTTTATGTTATAAACATTTTATGACTAATTAATCTATTTAATTATTTTAAGGGTGAATTTTAATTTCAATTTTCATAAGTATATTTTTATTAAAGAAAATCATCTAAAAGAAGAACATTTTTCTAATATTAAAAAAAAAAAAAAAGCAACAGTTTAAAAGGAGTAATCACAGCCATCCATACTCAACTCCTTACGACTTCCAATCATTGATCATGGGTTAAATTATCGAACTCCGGCACTTTTTCGACCATATGAACGTTGATGATAGGCAAACGGAAACGAGGGTCCATTTAACGAACATAAAACACTCAACACTGTAACTTTATCTCCTAACTGTTTTTAGAAAATTAATCACTTTCTTTCGTTTTAAAACCCCGCCTAAACCCACTCCTTAACCTCTGTTATTAATGCACAACACACACATGATGACACAACCACAGTTGGCTACTTAGCTCATTAAATATCCTCCTGCTTTCTCACTGTAACATTCTATGAGCTAGACAGCACCGGATCTTTCTTTCTTCGATGTCGACCAACAGCAACAACTACAACACCAGCAACGGCGAGGTCGAACCGATTTCGAAGCTGGGGCTTACGTCATCGGCTTCTTTTAAAGGACGCAAGCACAAAATTAATGCTAACGCTGGAGCAGCACCGTTTTCATCATCGTCGACGTCGGCAGCGGCGGTGGCAGCTATATCAAGATCGGGTTCAGATGTGGATGATATCATCACTCTATTACACGGCTCCGATCCCGTCCGCGTGGAGCTTAACCGTCTCGAGAATGAAGTGAGAGGTAAAGTTTTTAATTTAATCATTTGATGTAAAATTAATAGGGAGTTGAAGTAATGATGCAATGTGATTGGATGAAATATTTGCAGATAAAGATAGGGAACTTGGAGAAGCACTTTCGGAAATTAAGTCGTTGAAGATATCAGACCGATTGAAAGAGAAGGCTGTTGAAGAGGTAATTAATCTATATGTATGAAATATATATGATCCCTAAATATTATTATTATTATTATTATTGGCTCATATAATTCAAAACATTAAAAAAAATGAAGAGATTAATTAAATGGTGAAATAATGAAATAAATTAGATTTGTAGGAAGTAATTGGATGTTATGAAAATTTAGATTTAGGTAAATATATTTTAGTGTTCTGAAAAATGGAAATTGGAGTTGGAGCAATGGGTTTCATCAAAAGTTCATTGTCAGTTAAATTTGGGAGCTGATTTGTATATTGGACCTTATTTAGCTCATAGCATTAGAATTGCAAAAGCTTTTGATAAAGATGCATATGACATTCAGATGCTTCTTGGTCTACAACAATGACTTATGAAAACAGATGGAGCTACTTGTAGAGTGTTGGATAATAATCTACTTGACTAATAATAGAAATATTATGTGCCACAAAAGATTATGAATCGTCTATTGTACACTTGCATGCCTTTCTGTCGTTGTGTGTAAGTTCTTAATTTGTTTTACTTTACAAAGGGGAGGAAAATATTGGACTCCATTTTTGAACTTCATATTTCTTTTGAATGAAGGGATTCAATACATTATAGGCATCTTTGGTACACGTGGAAATTGAAATGGCTGTGGGAATAGATGTCTAATTCCAAATAATCTTATTTCAAAATCTCTTTCCGAGACTGTCAATTAAAAATTTCCAAGCATTCAAAAAAATTGTGCATGAAAATATATGTTATTTTCGCTAAAATTCAACCATTTCAAATATAAAAATATCAATGAAAAAAATACTTTAGACTTGAGAGACTCTATTGTGTAAGAAAAACAAGTTGCTTGCCCTGGTGTCATTAAATGTTTATATACTAGAAAGTTTGTATATGGACTGATTGAAATGTTGAATTTTTTTGCTATAGGTGTAAGCTTAGATATTCAAGAAAGTAAATTGCTCAATATTTACGACAGAGTAAATCTGTATGTTATATTTTAAACATTGAAGTTCTTCTGTGATACAAACTTTCAACAAAGGCGAAATTCCAATGCAACATTGCTATTAAATTTTGATGTAGTAGACAGTCATATTCTTGTATGCATTTCCCTCTTTTTCTTTTGTTGAGGTAAGATTTAAATGGCACATATCATAATAACTCATAACAGAAAAGAGTTCATAATCTGAGAATTTTGTCACCTGAAATATACAGATAAGTGTTTCTTAAAGAAAAATGGTTGCAGCGTGTTAATTATTGCTATTTCATGAGAACTAGTGATCCTTATGCAACTCTGCTTTTTTTGAAATAACACCGTCAATCATTGCTTTTGAATTGTTAGTTTGTTCTTTATCATTGTAAGAACTAAAAGTAAAGTAATGCCTTTTTTTTTTTTTTTTTTTTTTTTTGTGAAATGAACACATGAATTTTCTGCCATTTTAGAGGGAAGACTCAAAAATAAAATGGTTTTATGCTTTTTATTAGACTGCTCGGATCTTTATTCTCACGGTCAAACCTTTTTAAAACAAATGTGATTGGAATGAATAATTAGTCAAAAATCTTTCCAGCCATAAAATTATCTTCTATACAAATTGAGAAATAAGTCTTCCTGGATCAAGTATGACTTTGATTAGGTTTCAGGTTTGCAATGAGCTTGGCTACTGTTGTATCTCATTTCCAGACTTGGTGAATATGTTAACTTTGTTGGTAGATATCTTTCAATGTCAATGGTCTTTCCATCGACAATTGAATATTACTGTTCAAAAGCTTTATAATACAATTGTTGATAGTGACAATCTTAAATATTTTGAGTTTGATTTGTTCGTAGATATTTAACTTCAACCCTAATTGTCTTTGGGTATGTAATCTCTAGCTTACAGAGGAGCTAAAGAAAGTGGATGAAAAGCTAAAAGCTGCTGAAGCTCTTTTGGAAAGCAAGGTATGTTTGAAGATTTTTGCTTTTTCCTGACGAGTGAGTAAGAAGTTTATATCGTTGAAAGTCATTTGCTGCTCAAAAACATGGTGTGTGTGTTACAATTTGCAGAACCTTGAGCTTAAGAAAGTAAATGATGAGAAAAAAGCAGCTTTAGCTGCACAATTTGCTGCAGAAGGCACACTTCGAAGGGTCCATGCTGCTCAGAAAGATGATGAAATGCCTCCAATTGAGGCCATCATCACTCCACTTGAGGCAGAACTGAAGTTGGCTCGGCTAGAGGTATGTTTAGAAAATTTCCCCATTAATCTTGCAATTGACTATAATCCATGGACATAATTTTGCATCCATGTCAACCACTTGACATTATTTTCCTGCAATATTTTTAACATTTTAGACATGGATGCTGGCTCTCTTGTGCTCATGAGCATGAGCAATTGCACTAAATTTTTGTTACTCATATATGATGTTTTGGCCTTCTTAGGTAGCAAAATTGCAAGATGATAATAGAGCACTTGATCGGCTCACCAAATCAAAGGAAGCTGCTCTACTCGAGGCTGAGAAAACTGTTCAGATGGCTTTGGCAAAAGCATCTATAGTTGATGATCTGCAAAACAAAAACCAAGAGCTAATGAAGCAAATTGAAATATGCCAGGTTTGTCTTTTTAACATTTTCCTTCTAAGCATTGACTGTGGATGGAGAGCAGATTGCAGCTATTCTTGAGTAGCCTACACTGTTCTCTATGACATTTTTTTCTACATATACCAGGAAGAGAACAGAATCCTGGACAAAATGCACCGACAAAAAGTTGCTGAGGTTGAAAAGCTCACTCAAACTGTTCGTGAGCTTGAGGAAACTGTCTTAGCTGGAGGGGCTGCTGCTAATGCTGTGCGTGATTACCAGAGAAAAGTGCTAGAAATGAATGTAATGACTGCTAGTTCTGGAACTTCATTTCTTCCAATGCCTATGGTTATTCTGAGTTATGCTGGTGCTCCAAACTGCTTCTGACTTCTAAAGCTTGCACAGGAGGAGAAAAAAATTCTGGAACGTGAAGTAGCTCGTGCAAAAGTTAGCGCAAACCGAGTTGCGACTGTAGTTGCAAATGAATGGAAAGATGGCAATGACAAAGTTATGCCTGTAAAGCAGTGGCTTGAAGAAAGACGATTTGTTCAGGTACCCCTGTAGTTCTCTTATGGATAGATGCAGTAATATTGTATTACAATTATTACTATGCAAATCAGTTTCAGTATCAGTGATTTTGTTATGTTTGAATAAGATTATGATCAAATGCACGGGTCTGATTGTTACAGATTTGCCATATTTCTTACCATTTACTTTCTTTGTCTCTCGTTCTATCCTAATTTATCTTGTAGCTGGATATAAAAACACCTTGAATTCTCTTATGCATAAGGTCTTTCTTCCAAACTCTTAGTTTGAGTTCCTTCAGAATTTAATGACAAAATCAAGATTTAAGACTCCCATTTTACATGAAGCTCACCACACAACTTGCAACTGGTCAAGACTTGTATTCTGTATGATGTGAATGAAAGATTATAACTCTACATGTTACTTCTGTGAATTCAAAAGTTAATATCTGAGTTAGTAATGCTTTCTTGATTTGTATGATAGGGAACAAAAAATTTTCCCACAAGTTCATCAAGTGCTTAAGGAAACTGAATATTTATGATATATTATTTGTAGAACATTTTTCTCACAAGTTCATCCAGTGCTAAGGAAACTGGATATTTATGTTGTATTATTTGTAGAACATTTTGCAAAACTGAAACATGTTGGAGAAGTTATGAAGCTACAAATGATGTAGGAAATTAGGAATTCATTCGATTTACTAATGTAAATTTCTGTCCTTTTCTAGGGGGAAATGCAACAGCTTAAAGATAAGTTGGCAGTTGCTGAGCGCACTGCAAAGGCAGAAGCTCAGCTGAAAGTGAGTCAGCTACTCTGGTAAATCCAAATCAGTCATTTATTTCTCAATAGCCACTCGACAATTCATTGATTTCATGGTTGCTTAGGAAAAATACCAATTGCGTTTCAAAGTCTTGGAGGAAAGGCTTAGAACATCTAATGGTAATTCCCGTGCTATATCTGATGGAAGAAGCATAAATAATGGGTCTTCACGGCGTCAGTCTCTTGGTGGAGCTGAGAATTTTTCCAGATCATCCAATGGTTATTTGTCAAGAAAAGCATCAAGTACACAAACTGGCTCTTTGCGATCCAATAGTGCTGCCACATCATTAAGACATGCCAAGGTGTCATCCAGGCCATTTGATGGGGGTAGTAGATCACTGGATTCAGATAAGTTAATTCCAGAAAAGATGAGTAAAGATAATGCTCCCACCGGTACCATCGATCATTGTCAAAGTAGTGAAGCAGTTGTATGTGAGGATCATGCAAATGGGATAGAAATGGAAAAGTCAAAATTGGAGCATGAGGACTTGGTTTCAGGAATCTTGTATGATATGTTGCAGAAAGAGGTAATTACTTTACGAAAAGCTTGCCATGAAAAAGACCAAAGTCTCAAGGACAAGGACGATGCAATTGAGGTTAGAAGGTTTTCCCCATTCATTTACAACCCCTGCACTCCACTGTCTTCTCCCTTGTTAACGATGGGATTTGCTTATTTGAATGTGAAATAAAACAGATGTTGGCAAAGAAGGTTGATACATTAAACAAAGCAATGGACGTGGAGGCAAAAAAGACGAGAAGAGAAGTAGCTGCCATGGAGAAGGAAGTTGCTGCTATGCGGGTTAGCAAGGAGCATGATCAAAGGATACGGCGCACCAGCACCCCTAGATCTGGTCTATTAATAACTGCGAGGTATTTATTATTCATAATATTATTATTTCATTATTATGACTACAAATGATAGCTATGCCTCAAATACAAATCCAAATTGCATGTGAGAATGATATTTTGCAAGAGTATCTGTCTGGAGTCTGGATTATCTGATGCATTGTTATGCATTTTTGTTTAACTTTTTCTTTTTTGGGTCACATAAAATTCTCTGATGCGTCATGGATCAGCCTGAGAGTGCCTCTACTAATACATATCCCACGAGAACTGAGGTTAACTGTGAAGACAATCACTATATCTTTCTGTTATAAAAATGTTCATGAAGTTGAGTCACTGAAATCATTTTCTGGTATAAAGATGTATGGTTCCACGGTTGATACACTTACAACTGATCTTATCATATAGAATTCATGAGTCTGTTTATCATGTTTATAATTCTCCAGTGAAGATATCTGGGAGAATTTTGCAATCATCTGTTACATATAACTATTACTTCTTGCCACATAACAGGAATGCAAGAAATTCGTAGGCAATTGATGCAACTCCAACGATGACTGGAAATCGTTAATGACATGGTCTCAAAGCCGCAAGTTTGTATGGTTTGTCATATTTCTGCTGCTTTCCTGTCTCCAGTTGCTTCAGGTGTCTCAACCAGGTAGCCTGTTTGTAAAGAACTGACTCTAGGTTTCCAAGAGAATCACCATGTCATTTGTATCATTTGTATCAAAATTATTGATGTTGAGAATCAATTAAGATCACGCATGCCATGAAAGGAATATACAAAGGTTTGTGGTGAATTTTGTTTGAATATATATATAGAGGAAACTTGAGAAAAATCAGATGTATAGTTCTATACTTTTATTGCAGCTGTTTGTAACTTATTACTGTTTTCAAGCGTTATCATTTGGCAGAAGTAAATGTTCAGGTGATGAACTTCCTCAGCACGGAATAATATGGGATTTTTTTTTGTCAGGGACTTCGATTCTGGTGCATGACTTGGTTTTGGTGCATGGGGAATATAGTTGAGATGATGCATACTCTCATGCTCCTCTCCAGTGAGAGAGGGAGAGAGCATGATCCCATCCTTCTACTAAGTAATTTTTCTTGGTGCATGATGTTTGATGATGCAGAGTTGGCTGCTGATAGGATAACTATTATCTGTTGCTTATGGGAGAAAATCGGTTGAGATGAATGTTGATGTCTCGATGGTGTGAATGAGCAATGTGCAAAGAGAAGATTCATTGCTTCTTTATGATGAGAGTGCCTGGTAAGTCATTGAGCATCCTCTGGCTAGGGTGGCTAGGTTTGGTTGCTTATGGGAGTTCTTGTTGGGTTTGGAGAGGAGAGAAAACACAAAAAATAGGGTAGTACCAACATGAACAAAAAATTCAAAACATAAAACATAAAACATAAATTTTTTCCTCTTTTGTTTTTCTTCATTTTCAATACACGTACTTCTCTCCGCATAATAATATTTGATCTTGATATGCTATTTATACAAAATACAAAAGAATCTTTTCATTTTCATGTGTGTCTTTCCATGGTCATGTCTATTGTTATTACTGAGTATATTTCAAATTATCTAGAACTCCCAAGACTAATCTAGAACTAAGACAAGATGCTAAAATGACAGCAAAATATGAATAACAAAATATGGCAGAAATTCTGTTACAAGCCTTCATTCTCTTCCTTAACTGAACTGCTGGTAAATCAAATTCAACATACTCCTTGAGTCTTGACTAGAAACATCTATTTCTTCATCTTGGAGATTCAATCTTCCAAGGTTTTATGTTTTAGAGCAATTTGCAGCTCTTTTTTTTCTTTAAACATCTACATTCTTTTTATTTCCAAATTTCGTGACTTCACCAACTAGAAACTCCTTAAAATCAACTCTAATTCAAAAGAGTAACAATATTTTTTAAATTCTTCAAAGGTGGTCCATGGCCATTCAACGACAAATTCATTTTCAGTTTAGGGACTTGTTGGACTTTTTAATATTTTTGAAGTTTTGAGACATACCGGTCTGTTCAATGATTTTGTAGTTTTGAGACATGTCGGTATTTTCAATCATATTTCAATTTTAAGACATATTGATCTCTTTAATCATTTTTAATTTTAAGACATGTTGATTTTTTTTCTTTTAAATTTCAGTTTAAAGACTTGACGGTTTTCTTTATATTTCAGTTTATAGACTTAATGACCTTTTTCATATTTCAGTTTATAGGCTTGATGGCCTTTTTCATATTTCAGTACTTGATGGTCTTCTTCATATTTAATTTAAAGATTTGATGGTTTTCTTCAAATTTTGATTTAGTTGATTTTGGACGTAGCCATGTGTCCTTCAACAAGAACTTTTTGCAACTTTAAATGACATGCAAAAGTCTTTTTCATAGGCATTTCGGTTTAAGGACATGTTGGTAGGGGTTAGCATGATCCGGTTCGATTCGAAAAATACAATTCTCTTGAATTATTTTATACTATCGGAGATTTAAAAATTAAGGCTCTAGAATTGCTCCAAATTTTCGGTTCGGGAGAGTTCGGAGATTAAAAATTTTGGTTTGGAAATCGGTTCTTCTTCAAATTAAAAATTTCAGTTAAATTCGGTTTGAATATCTGTTTTTCTCTGAATTAAAAAAATAAATAAAGATATAATTCAAATCAAATTATTAAATTACAAACTATTTCATAATTTTTTTATAAAAGTAAATAATTTTTAATAGTTTTATTTATCATTATTTTTTATTATAATTTTTTTTTTTAACATGTATACAATATACTCTAATATACCATACAATTATTAAATATTTTAATGAAAAATTTATATAAATAATATATATCATAGAATAATAATAACAACCCCATAACTATTAAAAAGTATATTACATTAGAATTTTATTATTGAAGAAAAATTTAAAATTTTCAACAAATTATATTATAATATTTTGAAATACTATTTACTAATTTAATATTTATTTAATTGTGATTTAAATTATCGGTTCTTCGGTTCGGTACAATTCGGAGCGATTTGGGACGGATCTCGGTTCGGAGAATTCAAAATCTCTGGACCCGTTCCAATAAAAATTTTCAAGATAGATCGGTTTGGAGAAAGTCAAACGGTCAACGGAGATTTTCGGTTCGATTTCTCGAAACAGTTCGGGTTTTTCAAGACCCGTACTCAGACCTACATGTTGGTCCTTCAAAGATCGTGATTTTTGATAATGCATTAAAAATTCTCTTCTTTTTGCTGAGAAAACAGGGTATAGTTGAAACATGATTTGAAAACATTCTTTCAGAGATAATTGTAAGGTAATTTTCAGTTTATTTAGAAAACATGAATTCAAAAAACACAAATACAGAAAACATGAAACTATTAAACACAAACTTAATGAAGTCATGCTTGACTTTGAATGAAAATATGAAAATTTTAAATAAGTTTCTCAACATTTTAAAAATATGATTTTGGAATAAACAGGCCCTCAAAGATCATTAGAACTCTGATATAACTTGTTGGGGTTGGAGAGGAAAGAAAACACAAAAAAATAAGGTACTATCCACATGAACAAAAAAATCATAACGTAAGACATAAAACATAAATTTTTCCTCTTTTTTTTCTTCATTTTCAATACACATACTTCTCTCCATACAATGATATATTTGATCTTGATATGCTATTTATACAAAATACAAAAAAGACTTTTCATATTCATACGTGTCTTTTCGAATTCATATCTATTGGTATTACTTAGTATATTCTAAATTATCTAGAACTACCAAGACTAATCTAGAAGTAGGGGTATTCATTCGGTCGGTTCGGTCAATTTTTTTGATCGAACTGAATTAATTGAACCGAAATAATTCAAAACCAAACCGAACTAAATTTTAGTTCGGTTTTAAAAATTCGAAAATTATATGTGAAAAATCCAACCAACCGAACCAAACCAAAAATTTTAAAAATATAAATTATTTTTGTATTTTTATATTAAATTAGTATATATTTTTTTAAAAATATTTTAAAAAATAAAAATAAAAAATAAAAATTTGGTTAACCGAAATTTTTGTATACAAAACCAAACCGAACTAAATTTTGATTCGGTTCCGTTCGATTCTAAAATTAGAAAATTCTAAAAAAGCAAACTGAACTGAACCGAATAGGGTCAGTTAAGTCAGTTCAGAAACCATGAACAGCCCTGTCTGTCTAGAAGTAAGACAAGATGCAAAAATGATAGCAAAATATGAATAAAAAAAGATGACAGAAATTTTGTCACAAGCCTTCAGTTCTCGCAAACTTGTATTGCTGCATAATTAAAATTGTGACATGCAATTCATAACTGCAATGGCACGATAAAAAGAGATTTTAAAACGCCAACATTTCCCATATGCAATTCCGACATTCTTCCACTTAAAATAATTTTTCTTTGTTAATCGTAATTAACTAATTATAGCATAATTACATAGTTTTCTACCTATTATATAGATTTTTATATTTTTTCCTATTATACGGATTCTTATATTTATTTTTTTTTAGTTTTATTTGTACATTATAAATAGATTTTTTTTAATAATATTCAATACTCATGATTACACTTAAAAATAATGATTGAGATATAGTATTATGCATTGTGTCCATAGATATATGCTATGATGTCCAACCACGTAAATCTTATCTTTTTTATTATCCTATGATGAAATACACATAATTTCAATACATTCTACATTCATAATATGGTATCAGAGTTTGGTTCCGTCTGAGTTATTTTTTTATCTGTCTAAAGTTTGCTTCATCTATTTCTTATTAGAGCT
>CATIWO010298759.1:0-13971 GCA_949673435.1 Macaranga tanarius
AAATATTTTAAAAAATAAAAGTTGTTCATTTATGTGTTAACTAAATTTCTGGAAAAGGGTTTTTCAATTGGACTTGTATAATTTGAGAAAATTTAGATGAAGCGTGACCTGCTCACCCTATACTTGCGCAGGACACATATCTAAAATTCAAAAATTTTTCATTTTTTCTGTAGACCTTATATTGAGCTAAATTTTTGATATGTTATAACCTTATGTGTTTAGTTTATATTAAAAATAGAATCAAGTAATTTGGAATTTTGTGGTGAGAGTTATTCACTCTCATGTCTAGCAAGGTCAAGCTGTTTAAAAAAAAAATACATATAATTTGTTAATTGTTTACTTACTTGAATGTAATGAAATATAAATGAATGTGCATGACATCTATCTATATGTAATTATGATATTATGGATTATATAATTTGAGTATGTGTATGGTTTGTTTGAGGCCACGTGTTGTGGGTCTCACAGGAACACTGTGTGTCTGTCACTTCCATCAATAATCTCATATCCCCTATCACCATTAAAAATCACCTCACAGCTAAAGGCATTTGACATATTCTCATGAAATCTTTCCATGCACTGAGGACTCCACTCATTTTTCCACTTGTTCACAAAGATCTTGCATTCAGCTAGCTTAGTCATCGCATTATGCCTAATGTCTTCCAACATTGTCACAATTAGCTTAAATCTAGCATCCAAAGTGCTTGCATTGAATGACTCAGACATATTGTTGTCAACAATGTCTGCTTTGCACCTAGTACTGAAGTAGGCCCTACACCATTTTGAAGGTGAATATTTTACTAAATCTTCAGCTGCTTTCTTATTTACTGCACCTAATTAATCTCTCTAAATTATCTTTGAACTCTTCTTCGTATGTGCTCCAAGTACATATCCAGAACCTTTTCTTCAATTCTCCTCCACTCCATCTTTTTTACCAGTTGGCGTATATATATCTCGCGCACCATCTGTGTTCAGCATTGGGCAACACATATAAAGCAGCTTCTAATAGTCCCTACATAATAAATAAAATATTATTAAAATTTTACTCTATAACTGTAATATATAAATGTAACATACAACAAGTGGCTCATGTGTAACCTTTTGCATGTCTGAAATCAGTGTAATGGAGCTGCCATTATCTTCAATTTCAAGTTCTTTCACAAGCCACTGAATGAACCATGTCCAGTTGACTTTTTTTTCTTTGTCTGTGACTGCCCAAGCTATAGGAAAAATCTGGTCACAAGCATCTTTTCCCACAGTAATGAAAACTTGTCCTTTAACTTTTCCCCTAAAAAAACTCCCATCTAGACCAATGATAGGTCTGCACCCTAACTTCCAACCTTTCTTTAATGCATCGAAGCAAATGAACAATCTTCGAAAAACTCTCATGCCTTCATTTAGAGAGTCTTTGCATAATTCAATCTCAGTTGTGCTTCCTGGATTAGTCCTTTTAACAGCAGCAGCATATGCCTCCAAATAAGCAAACTCAGCTACATAACTACCCTCTAACTCATTTATAATTAACTTCTTTGCCCTCTTACATTTTGCAAAAGAAACATTCAATCTCAAATCCAACTCAGCATCTTTCATTAAGTCCTTCACCTTTGTTTTAGGTTTGGCATAAATCTTTTGCTTAAATTGGGTAGCTAGGAAACTTGCACTTGCACTAGCATTCTTATATACTCTAAGGCAATTATGCTCTGGCTGCAAGGTTTTTACTGCCATCCTACCCCTTTTCCCATCCATTGAAATTAATATCACAAATGGACAATTAGAAGCTTTACACTTGGCTCTTATTCTGACACACTCATTTGGTTTCAGCTTTAAATCATACCCTTTAGCTATTGCATACTTAGCTAAAGCTTCTCTAACCTCTTTTGCATCACTAAAAGTCATGCCAATAACAAAGTGTGGATTATCATCATCCACATTATATCTGACTTTTTGTTATGGCATTATAATCTCAGCATCATCTTTCCCTTCATCTGCTTCTTCTTCTATCTGATCATCATTTTCTTGCTCATTTTTTTACTCATTTTCTTGCTCATTAACCTTTTAATTCTGTCCCGCACCAGTTGTATTCACTAAAACTTCACTAATACGTGGCTCAACCCTCTCATGAAATAAATCTTTATACCATCCACTAAAATTGTTGTTTGTATCCCTGCTAACACCATTGTGTCCTTTTTCTACTCCTACAACACTGAATTGTATTCCTATTTAGCTACTGTTAACACCCCTAACATCATTATCCCTAAAAATGGCATTATCCACATCAAGTTTCTCAGTTCTATCATGCATGCAATTACTATTTTCATTCCTGCCAGCATCTTCAAATTCAATCAAGTTCCTATACTTAGGTTTATCAACATTATGGTGGCCATATATATGCACTTCATTTGCCCCCAGATTTGTTCTAATGTATTTGATCATGTTTCTGATACTGTGGTCATCTTCTAATAAACACAACCCATCTTTTAATGATTTCCCAGGTTCTAGAGCATATAATTTTGTCACATTAGGATAGCCTAAATCTAAATTATACATCTTCATCATATGGGTATATGACAAGAAATCTATGTCAAAATTCTTAACAGTCTCTGCTTGTCCATTTATATAAGCTACATCAGCACAAAAATCCCATTTTCCCCGTAATGAAATATGACATCCACGGTCTTCATACTGTCAAGTACAAAAATACACACATACACACATCTTATTAATATAATATAATCAACACCACAATACTAGTCCATACACAAATTAAAATAGCATTAATATATTCCCCATTGGACCACCGATAATAAAGAAATGCATAGGACCACATGCAATACATGGAAACTAGCAAAAAAAAGTTCCTAACTCAAATAACCACCACTATTAGAAAAAGAAGAGAAATCGTACCTGTTTCATGTGCTTTTGCAATCAAACGAGATGAATAAGCTTGTACATCCAGTACACCAGACGAAATGATGAAGATATGAGCCAATATATTTTGCATTCTGAGAGAAAAAATAAAGGAAATTGAGAATCCTAACTAATCAGGCGGTAATTTTACCGCTAAATTCATTCTCTTTAAGAGCCGTGGACCTCACAGTGCCAAGTATGCAATTGTGTCAGGTGCTGGAGTGACCCCACTGTTCCAGCTCAGCCTATCTTAACAGACGTTTCGGGCAAAGTTACAAAAAGGTCCTTGTTGTCTTCTTTTGGCAATGTTGAGGTCCTTTTTGGAAAAAAAAAAAATATTAGGGTCCAATTTCAACTTTGGGTCAAACATTAGGATCCTATTTGTACCTTTTCCCCCCATTTTAATTATCTTTTGTTTCTTAAATGTCTATACTATCCTTACCTTACATTGATGTTTGGCAACCACGTGTTGATTTTAATGGCAATTTACAACTTTAGTTTTTACACTTTGGAAAATTATATTTTGTTCTTTTAAATATCTTTTAGTTTTAAAATATTAAATATCAGTGAACTATGAATGTTTATTTTTATATAAATAAATATTTTTTAAATTACCAAAATGCTTATTATTATTATAGTTTACCTTTTATGAATTTTTTTTTTGTGTCAACAATCTTTTTTTTTTTTTTTTACAATTATATCTACTAACAATGATGAAACATCCGTATAAAAAATATTATTTATGAAAATTTAAAATATATAGATTTTATATAAGTCAAAATTTAGAATAACAATAAATTTGTAGTCGATTAAAAAGTATCTAAATTTAAATTTATTTTTGAATTCATTTTAGATTCAATTAGTATTTTATTTTTATTGATGTGCCTATGTTAGTTTATTAATATACATATTGTTTGAATATGAAAAATCACATTTATAATTTTTATTTAAATAAAATTATTAATATATTATATTAATATTAATAAATATATAAAAATAACGTATATATAAAAACTCTATAAAAATATACTGAGATAATAAAAAATAAAAAGTAATATATAAATTAAAATTTTTATGATATCATAATCTTTAAAAATGTTAAACTTACACCAAGTAAAGACATGTAAAAATAGAAATCAATTTAAAATTCAAATTTCATCTAAACTTATAAAATTTTATAAACTTTGGATAGGTTAACAAATGTTACATAAAAATATATAAAAAAAAAGTTTCATGATCATTGCAATATATTCTTATATTCCTTTTCATCATAAAAAAAAAATGAAAAGTGTTCAAAAATAATTATAAAAATCTTATATCTATTTATGGAGAAAAATATATTATAAAAGAATATAAAGTTGTAAAAATAAAGTAATAATAATGATAAAAATATTAATATTAATAAGTCTTTCTATAATTTAAGATAATTACTTATTGTGTTTCTATTAAATTTTTTTGGAAAAATTCATTTTTAGTTCATTAATAATAAAAAAAATAGAAACAAATTATTACAAGCATTGCAATTTTTAAAAAATAAAAGAACTAAAGCTGTAATTTATTACAATAAATATTAGTTTTCAGAGTTGGCGCAAAAAAACTTTTCTTTTTAATTGACATGAATTTTCCTAATTTTGTCTTAGATGGAACGGGGGATAAAATTGGTATTTAATAGAGTAAATGAATTCATACGTTAAAACTTAAAAGATTTTTTTTTTTTTTTTTTTAACATTTAGATGGAGTGGTTAATTTCCAACACCACAAAAAGAAAAATTAAGGGAATCTTTTGGTTTCTACAATATATGTCCACATCTTTATTATTGGCTTATTTGTAAAAAAAAATCCAAACGTTTACAGCTTTTTGCAATTTAATCTAAACTTTTTAATTTTTATAATTATGTCCCAATTTTTAATTTTTTTTTCAATATTAACACATTAGTGAATTTGGTCAAATAAATTAATTCATTACTGTTTTGCAATAAGGCTTATTGGGGTTCACTTTTTGTGTTGGTGGCATTACACTTCATTGCCCACTCAGAATTTTCTAAAATAAATTTGACCAAATTAATTAATGTGTTAATATTGCAAAAAAATTTAAAAATTGGGATATAATTATAAAAATTAAAAGGTTGGGATTAAATTGCAAAAAGTTGTAAACGTTTGGATTTTTTTCACAAATAAGCCTTTATTATTTGATTTTCTTATAGGGACATACTTTAAAAGTTGAGTCAATTTTATAGGATGTGGAGTGCGAGAAAAATTATGGGGAGTGTGAATAGTATTCCCCCGAAAGTTGTCAGCTCCTTGTTTTTATTTATTTATTTACTAGTCGTAAACTTGCGCGTTGCGCGGGCTGCTTATATTATTTTATTTTATTATATTTATTATTATAGTTTTATTAGTGAAAAATATAATTTCGTTTTTTGAAAATTATTGTTATAAATTTATCTCTAGTTAAATAGAATTAATAGTGTTTTGGATAGTAAAAAAATAATAGGAATTAATATAATTTGTGTTTTGCCATAAGACACATTATGATCAATTGTGTGTTCTTTCCAAATCTGTTTCTTTTTAAAGTGAAATAATATAATTGTAGCAAACATTTTAGGATGTGGTAATGATATTAATCATTTTGGTGTTACAGAGGCAATAAAACAGACACTTAGCAGGCATGTAAGAACTTAAAATTTAATCTATACAAATCACAAAAACAACTTTTATCATTTTATTACAAATGAAATCAAATGAAGAGCACATAACATAATAATTCATTCTAATAAATAGTGGTGTAATGAGATATTTGATATTTTTTTAGGTTCATGCTTATATTTGCTATAGATACCGTTGGATTGTTTAATTTGTGAAATTATATCTCTAAGACAAGCATCATGTTCAGAGCAACTATTAGTTGAATTTCTTTTGCTACCTCCTCATAAAATCAATTTTCCTATTAATTTTGATCCAACAAAGTAATTGGTAAGGATCACCATCACCAGAAAAATCTTCAAATTATTTTTGATACTCTTCTAAACTTTAGTATCAATAAATAAGGTACTGCAACTACATCATTTACAGCAATTTGAAAATTTAAAAGTCAATATATCTCTTTCCTTTCAAAAAAAAAAAAAAAAGTCAATATATCTCTTCTAGTTTTGAGAAAAAATATTTCATTTTAACAAATGGCCAACAACAGTGGTAGTTGAATCAATGCACAAATGTACCGCTAAACATGTTTGGGTTCTTCTTGTCTCTCTTTAAGTAGTCTCACTCTCAGGTTATTAAATCTTCCATCCGCTTCTTAATTGCCTTAATGTCATGTTGCAAAATTCAAATCCATCATCACCACACAACAATTAATTTTTTTTTGGCCAAGAGTAATTACGCATAAAAAATTGAACTATCAACCAGATCAGGAATTCAAGTTCCTAGTATCAATCTTAAATATAAAATTAGGATCAAAGTATTTCATTAACTTAAACATGCAACTCAACTGCTCAACACACTCTAAGATGGCCAAAAAAAAAAAAAGTGTGGAGATTGAAAGGAAGAATATTGCTGAAGATGTTGAAATTAGAGCTGATACATGGTCTAGCATTTGAGTAAGAAGTAATAAAAGCAGTGTACCGAGGATGAAGACCTAAAAAGTTAAACAATCCACTAAAGAGAATAGACAATGACATGAATGGTATATGAATAAGTGGAGAGAGCTAGATAAGTAGAGAAAAGCAGTGTATGGAGGATGAATATGGATACATTCATGTCAAATAATTTTAAATAGAAAATATATACATATGTTGATGTCTTCAGCGGCTCACTTATGGCCACTATGGCATACCATGAAGCTGGAAGCGTGAAGCTCAACTTCAGAGCTGTTTGGGCAACCAGTAAATTAGTACCATCAAATGACTACTCTACTTGTGCTAGATCTATGTTTCTCTCTGTTTCTGCCTCAATATGTTTTGTTAATAGATGTAAATCATTTTGAGTGCTCATTGATCGTCTCATGCATCAGATGGGCTTTTTTTCCTCATCTTCATTAGATTGTTATTTTTCTTTGATTAGTTTCATAGATTTAGTTTTTGCAATTTTTCCAGATCTGTCTCGGCAGTGTATGATAATATTTCCCTGCAAAAAGGAGAAAACAATTATTTGTCAAATGTATCATCCCTATATCCAGACCAACAAAGCTATATCATGAGAGGCAGGTGGACATGCCTTTCAAAGTCCACTGGCTTCTAAAAGACACACCTATAACTTCCACTCATGCTAGTTATTGAAAATTCCCTATAAAGGACAAATATGTACAACTCCAATAAGAATCCAACCTTAAATTAAAACATAGTTGATGAACAAAACCCTATTTCATATTGTACATTGAAACCCAAAATAATAAAAGCTGCCCCAATAAATCCACTAAATCCTGAATTCCTTATAAAAGATATTTAGAATTAGACACACTACCTAAGTACTTTGACCGAGTCTAGCAAGGAAGCACTACCTAAGTACATTAACCGAGTCTAGCACGGAACCTCTAGATCAAGATCTGACTAATTAGCAAGAAGCACATGAAGAAAGTTCTTTCATGGTACACGACCTTGAGCTACTGAAAAGTAGGGGTGATCGAAAAACTGAACCAACTTGTTTGGTTCAATTTTATTTTTAAAGATATTATTCAGTTTTTAATCAAATTGAACTGAAATATATTCAGTTCAGTTTTTATTGTAAAGATTACAATTAAACCGAATTGAACCAAAATTTTAAAATATTTATATTTATGGTTCGGTTTAATCGGTTTAGGACTAATATTTCAAAATAAATCAATAAAATTAATTTTTAATTAATAAATATTTAAAAATACTAATAATTTATTTAATACCAAAAAAATTCAAAACAAAATTGTTTTGAAAAAGTCCTATAAAATTGTTTCGTCAATAAAAACATCTCCCAATTAGCTAATTAGATTGGTCCTTCCTATTAATTTCTACAAATAGTAATAGAACAGGATTTTTAAAAAGCAATTATGTAACCTGCCAGATTGTTGCAGCCATCAAATGGTATTCCCAACAAAGCTGGCCTTGCCAACAATTAATTTACTTTCTCAAGACGAAAGCCTATTTATGTTATATGTTATAGTCACACTTTAATGAAAAGATAACAATAAAACCCTAATAAAATTTAAAAGAATAATAATAAAAAAAAAACTAACCTTTGAAATACTAAATGAATCCAGCAACCATTTGAATGAAACTTAATTTAATTAAAATTAAACTATAAAAATCCAGAAATAATCCAATTACATATGATAAAAAAAAAAAGAGAAGATAATCCAAAAGTAGAAGATTTTTAAATTATTTTTTTTTTGGAAAAAACAAAAAAGGCACTGCATTGAAATCAAAATTCAAACAATTTTTTTAAAAAAAAATTACAAAGAATCAACAATCAAATAAGTATTCAGAAATTAAAAAAATTAAATTTTTTTTAAATTCAAATACCAAACTTCAGTGCTTTAGTAATAGTAATATAGAATATTATACCTCTCTAAGATGTACCAACCTCGAACCTTCAAACTCCAATCTAAAAACAAAAAAGAAAATCAGAAATGAGTCAATTGATTTCTGCTAAACTGAATTCACAAAAGCCAGGGAAAAAAAACTTTAACTCCACTCCACATATCAGTTATTTTGCATGCAATATTAGGCCAGCATAAAAAAATAGAAAAATATATTACTCGATACAAGAGTGAAATCACAATGTTAGTTTACAAAAAGATATATTATTATGTTGGCTGGCAACCATTAGGAAAGCACAATTTGTCCTAGAGACCACATCTTGAAGGCCACTAAGAAAGATTAAAGAATTAGCTCCCTTTAATGAGCCTTATTCCTAGGCTGTTGAATAATCCCATTATCTGAAATTAGTCTTTTAATCCCAGCACAAAGCTTTGAAACATCAGTGTACATTATTTAGTGATAAAACTTTCAGCAAAAATGAAGAAGCCATAGTATGGATCTTTTAATATACCAAAGGATTAAAAAGGCTCATTTCTTGAAAAAGATTTTTTTTTTTAATGTCTCCTAATGAACTTCTGCTCTATCCATTATAAAACTGAACATGAGATTGATCAGTCATCAAACATCCAAATCAAATCAACGCCACAAATATAAATACAATAAATTATAATAATGATATTGAATTGATGGAATACAGAGAGTATTTGTCAAAAACTCAAACTGGCCATTCTACTTTAAGCTCAAGACAAAATTACTGAGACCAGCTATTCATCTTGCAATGCAAGAACAGCAAGTTGCTGCAAATAAAAATCATGTACACATTATGCATCATCTCCCTCTAGAGCTTATACAGGGCTTCAGTTCACTATTATCCTATTTCTAGTCAAATGATACTCTAGTTACACCATCAGGCCAGCTAAGAATCATGTACACATTATGCATCATCTCCCTCCAAAGCTTATACAGGGATTCAGTTCACTATTATCCTATTTCTAGTCAAATGATACTCTAATTACACACAAAAGTCTTCCTAACTAGTAATAAAAGTCTTCCTAATGCAAATCTAGTGCATTATACATTAACTTATCTAAATTCCCCTAAAATCTAGTGCGTCACTGAATTGGGTGTGTCGATGTGCAAAGTCTTCGTAATGCAAATCTAGTGCATTATACATTAACTTATCTAAATTCCCATAAAATCTAGTACATTAATCTAGTCTATCACAATACTCTAATTTCCACTCGCTGTACTCGGAGCCAACATTTAAAAATTGAGCTCCATGATCAGTTCTCTGTGTCAATGTGCTTTTGGTCTCACAAATTTAAATCACCCCATCAATACATTTGCCTCTGCATCTTTCAATGAGCCAAAGTTTTTGATAAAAATCAACTTCAAATGTCATTCTCAAGCGCAAATGCATCCATTAGTAACTCAGTACAATTAAGATGCACATTATACATTATAATAATGTTTCACAATCTTTTTATCAAAATCATTTCAGTAAATTTAAAAACATAAAGGAAAAGCAAATATGGAATCAAGTGAAGTATCATATTGCATGCAAGTTTCAATTATCTAATAAAAAAAAGTGATTGACTAATAATTTATACATTACTTAAACAAATAAAAAAACAAAACAGAACATAAAAAGAAGAACAAAATGAAATAGAATATAGTAACACTAACCGAACAAAACAATTGCTAGAACCATACAAGAGGTACGTTGTGGAAAGGTAGAAGCCATCAGGTTAATGCTGGAATTTGAAAGATTAAAAAGCAAAAGAAATTATTTGATAACGAGACATGATGAGATTCAAGAAGAAGACAGCTGATGGTTCACATTTATATAGGTAACTGATGAGTGTGAAAAACACATGTTTTAAGCACTCTATTTTATTACATCTTAGGCTTATTAGTTGCATTAGTTAGTTACTTTTTAGTTAATTTAGTTAGTTTAGTTATTTTAACTTAATTAGTAGGATTTATTTGTTTTTAGATAATTTCTTTTGTGTTTTTATATTGTAGGATGCATTTGGATCAATAATCAATAATCATCCAAATGCATCCTACAATATTAGTTGCATTAGTTAGTTACCTAACTAATGCAACTAGTAATTAACATGTTCTTATTCTGATTTGACCATGTGCTTATTGTGATTATTGTTAGGTTGTTAGTTTTAATTCATTGGTTATTGTTGTGCTTAATGTCGTTTTAGGATTGGCCAACCTAAGATTGAATTTACACTATAGGCTTAATCGAGAGATAGGTTTTGTAGGATATGACAATAACCTGTTAATTACTTATTTAGTTGAGAGACATTTAAGTGGATTAATATTGATTAAAGGTTATGCATTAAAATTGGAATTAAAAGACATTAGGTTGGTGAGAGCCGGTTAACTTAATATTGATTAATCTCTAATTAATTATAGGTGTATCTGAGAGGAAAATTTATAGTTTTTAAGATCTCTTCAAGATGAATTAGAACTAGTATAGACCTAGATGTTAATCAATCCTTTGAAATGGTCAATTAAGAATAAAAAACCCTAGTTTTTAATATTTGTTTGAATTTGAATTTTTCTTTATTTTAGTTTTAATTCTTAAAAAGTCTAAACTCTATTTTGTTGTCTAAACAAATACACATAGTTAGTACTACAATAATCAATTCTCCAATCTCTGTGGGACGATATCTTTTATTACTACTGGTTGCGATTCTGTATGCTTGCAAATTTATGCTCATCAGAACACTAGATTCTTGACAATTTTGATTGCAGATATATTGTCACAGTATATAGCAGCTGTGCATGGCTCAATGCCTAAATCCTTGAGAAGATAAGCAAACCATTGTAATTCATATGTTAATGAAGTAAAGCTCTGTATTCAGCTTCAATTGAAGAACGAGACACTATTGATTGCTTTTTAGCTTTCCAAGAAACTAGAGCTGAACCAATAAAAACATAATATCCTGTAACTGATTTGGGAGTATCTGTGCAAGAGGCCCAATCTGAATCTGAGAATGCTTTAATAGACAAAGAATTGATAGCAGGAAAGAAGAGTCCTTGACCAGGACTACTTTTAATATATCTCAAAACCCGATAAGCAGCCTTCAAATAAGGATCAACAGGATAGTCTAAAAATTATAAAAGTTATTGAGTGGCAAAAGAAATGTCGGGTCATGTATGCGTCAAGTACAATAACTTACTAATGAGTCATCTGTAAGCTGATATATCATTCAAAGGAGTTCCAATGGTTTTAGAAAGCTTGCAATTGGGAGTCATAGGTGATGGAGCAGGTTTGGATGCCAAAAAACCTATCTCCTTTAGAAGATCAAGAGCATACTTTCGTTGACTTAGATTGATTCCAGAAGAAGAACTGGCTACTTCGAGTCCTAGAAAATATATCAAATTTCCTAAGTCCTTGATTTTGAACTGTGAATGCAGATACTTTTTGATTGTATCCACTTCGTCCATATGATCACTGGCCACAATTATATCATCCACATAGATGGGAAGTGCAGTAAAATAATGATCAGCTCGTTTGGTGAACAAAGATGGATCTGAAGTAGCTTGTACATAACCTTGACTGACTAAGGCTTGTGTGAGCTTGGTATGCCATTGTCTGCTAGCATGTTTTAATCTATAGAGGCTCTTTAAAAGTCAACATACTTGATTGTATTTTTCACAAACAACTCCAGGAGGAAGTTCCATATAAACCTCCTATGTAAGGTCCCCATGTGGGAACACATTATTGATATCAAGGTACTGTAAATTCCAATTTTTAATGGATGCTATAGCCAATAATGTTCGAACAGTACTAATCTTAGCTACCGGTGAGAATGTATCTATATAATCAAGATCTGCTCTTTGAGTATATCCCTTGGTAACTAACTAAGCTTTGTAATGCTCTATTGAACCATCTGCTTTGTATTTTACTTTGTAAATCCATTTACAGCTAATTGGCTGCTTCATTGGTGGTAAGGTAGTGAGTTTCCAAGTTTTATTAGCTTTTAAGGCTTGTAATTTAGCCTCCATTGTTGTTCTCCAGCATTCATGTTTGACTGCCTCATTATAGTGTTGGGGTTCCGAAATTTGGGAAACTTGACAAATGTATTTTTGAAAGGAATGAGAGATTTGTTTATAAGAAATCACATGAGAAAGATTGTGGGGTGAGGTCATAGGTTTATAAGGAAGATGATAATCATTTAGATATGAAAGAAGTCTAGATTGTCTATGGGATTTTCTTATTGGTTGAGATGAAATGGTATATGAGCCTTCAATATTAAAATTGATAGGTACATTTGGATTGATTTGAGTATCACTATTAGTATGCATATCTGTAACACCCGTATTTTTAGATGCACTGTTCATGCATATCATTTTCATGTCATGGGGAGTAGAGTTATGGATTGCATCTAAGTGGGGCATGTGCATGTCATTAGAGAGGTACCCTTTTGTAAGATAAGTTTGGACTATTTTGTTACAATTAAAAGTTATGGATTATTGGATAATTATCCAAGTTCATTAATGGGTTAGAGTGATATTTTGGTGATATTTATGTGTATTTAATTAAGAGCATTAGTATTATTTTATTTGGGGATAAATATTCATTTATATTAGGGGAGACCTAAGGGGGCATTTGGTAGTTTGTGATTGGTGGTTTGTTATGTGTGTGTATATGTGTGTTTGTTTGAGTTTTGGATGTAGAGATTTTGGGTTATAAGAAGAAGAGGAAATTTTTTATAGCTTTGGGAGATTTTAAGTTTTCTCTACATAACTAACAATTATTTTAAGGAGCTTTAGAAGATCTAGTAGCTAGTGGAGCATTATTTTTAGTAAGTCTTATATTTATTTTGGTTAATTAAAGCTTGGTTTTGATGTGTGAAATTCGGGTTCTGTTTTTCATATGCATCAGTCTTATTTTTTTAATCATAACTTGAGTTGTAGACCTTTGATTTAAGCAAAGTTTAATGCTCTGGAAACTTCAGAGTATTCTCTATAACTTTTATGTTTTGAGCTGTAGCTGATTTTGTTGTTAAGGATGACTGGTAGGGCTTGACATTTTCTTACTCATGCTGTCAACTTTGTTTTACCCAAATTTAATCAAAAATTCATAATTAATTATATACATGTCTGATTTGAGTAATTCCAATTGGAATTGAAAGTAAACTCATATGTCTAGACTTAATGTTATTTTCATGATTTTTGGACATGTGTGTGAATTATTTGGATATATTGAACCTTGAGCATGTAGTTGCATCTAGTGAGTTTGGTACAAGAGTCATGCTTGCTATGTGGTATTGATGTATGATTGTGTGTAGGCATTGATAAGGATATTGGGGACACTACTCACTAGAGGAGCTTTGCTTTTGAAGGAATTGAAGCACTTGCGTATAAGTGATTATGAATATAATATATATATATATATATATATATATATATATATATATATATGTGTGTGTGTGTGTGTGTGTGTATATATATATATATATATATATATGTATATATGTGTGTGTGTGTGTGTGTATATATATATATATATATATATATATACACATATGTA
>CATIWO010298836.1:0-10180 GCA_949673435.1 Macaranga tanarius
TGGCCAACAACATGAAGGTCAAAGTTCTTAATCTCATACTCAAAGTCAAGAAGAGACTCAAAATCCACCTAGGCACTCTTTTTGGTGGTGATTATTATTATATATTGTGTTTATGTAATATTTGAGATTTTAATAATTTTATGTTGTTTTCTATTATTTTATGAATAAAAATTAATGTTAATTTAATTATGCTATAAAATTATGGACTAAGTATATATATTTCTTTTAACATTTTTATTTATAACATATTTGTGTATTTAAATTTCAAATTTCTCTTAAAAATTCACTAAATTTAATATACTTTGTAAATTTTTCAAAAACATTTGTGACTCGCTAGACTGTTACCATTACATTACAGTGTTACAGTCACGTTTTCGTTACACGTGGCCGCGACCGCGATCACGACCGTTACCGTTTTTTAAAACCATGACCCAGTTGCTGTAAAAGTGTTCCCGGATTTCACCCGGGTGGCGACTCTATTCTCTGACTTAACCCTATCAAGGCCCAAAGTTGTATTCCTAGTGGGACCTGAGCCCGCACAGTGCCGTGGTCGTCGAACACTTGGGTGCGCGCTGAACCCCACCGCCTACAATGTCCTTCTCTAAAAATAATCCATAATATTATGGACGATGATATGCATTTTGCCGTGTAATATTATGTGATAAAATACGGTATTTTTAAAAAAAAAATTATAAAAGAGCTCCCATTTAATAGGGGCTAAATATTTTTAAAAATCAAAATAGTTATTTATCGCGCAGCGCGCCGCTGAACATTAGCGTTATAATATTTACACTTTTAGAAATGAAAGTTATTTTCTGCATAAAAGTAGACATGCATTTTGATAGTCAAATTTCATAACTCTTTCTCCGAAAGAGATTTCAAACTCACTATTTTGGACCTCCTGAGTCCCGAGACCCGCTTATGACAGCCACTCATCAATACCATGGCCTGGTGCAAATGTCAACTTATACTGCATATATTCCATTTCGGAATAGGATATTTGACATGAATAGTATTATCCCTCGTTAAATAAAAATAAAATTTTATTTTTAAAAATTATTTATTTACCCCAATAATAGAAGACATTTAAATGAATAAAAAACAATTTAAAATTTTCCAACTCGAGAGACTATCATTTGAAATATATATATATATATATATATTGCATGCAGATAATTACACAATTTATTCGCCAAGACTAAATTTCTCGATGAAACAAAAGTAGACATGCATTTGAATATTACAAACTATTCATGGTAATCCGATCTTGACCGAATTGCATAATGGCGCCAAGACTAACCTTTTTGCTCGCATCTTACATTAACCCCTTGTACAAATAAAACAAACATAAACAAATGAAAATGACCATGCTATTGGCTTCCCTGCAGAAATATCAATAACATATTACCCACAAATGTGATTAGGTACAAATCACATCAGATATCATCTAGACAATCCGTTTGCATAGCACACATAGCTGAGTCGTGGAGATTGCAATCTTATGCGGAAGTCATTCAAAGTCATCTCAACTTGTTCTTATAATACAATTTAATCATCAAATCACGCTACTGTTGCCAACCATACTGCTGGTTGCGGTTTCCACCCATCATGTTGGAGCCACGACCAGCACCAGAACTGCCATATGGAGCCCCTTGAGGATAGTTTGGAGCACCAACTCCATATCCACTACTCCCACCACCACGAGGAGCACCAGGCATGCCACTTGAACTGTATGGTGGTGCCCGCCCCTGTGGTGGATATGGCACACTCCCGTAACCTCCACCTCCTTGACCTCCACGATTTGGATGGTTGTAACCTCCACTTGTTCCACTCGGGGGATATCTGCCTTGCCCACCAGCAGGCCCACGAGGTTTCCCATAATGGTGGCTAGGCCCTGCAACAACTGGGAGATGAGAATTATGCACGGGCTGATTAGGTCCTGACCTCATTTGCAAATGTGCCTGCCCAGACTGCTGAATAGGTGGAAGGCGGCCATGCTGCTGGGGGTGTTGCAGCTTCTGACGTTTTGCATTTTCTTCATGCTGCCTTTGTTGCTGGCGTTTTTTCTTTGTTTGAAATTCATGTGATGATTCATATTTAGGTAAACTGAATCAAGAAGTAAAAAGTGGATCAAGGAAATGAACCAAATAACATTTGGTTACGCATACTGTGTCGTAATGAACAAAGGCGTATCCAAGGAAGCAGCAAATCAAACCTCTTGGGGTCACAGGGCAATGGGTCAGTCCAGAAATACTCAGCATCAAGTGCATCCTTGGCAGATATTCTCTGTGTTTGTAACGAAAAACAATAAACACAAAAGCAATGGAGTTGAACATAGTGATTCAGTACAAATTAGATATTTGAATTTTGCATGTAAAACTCCACCAACTGAACGTCCACGTAGTCATAGTTATTAAAGGCACAAGGCGCAAAGGGGTCCTAGAGCTTAGGCGCAAAGCACAAGACGCAAGCGTGCGCCCAAGTGACACGAGGCACAAAAGGGAAGAAAATGAAAAAAACATTTAACTTTTTTTTTTCTAACTTGGCATGAATAAAATCTTTGTAAGGTCACTTGCCTATTTAAATCAATGCTAGAGATCTACAAATGAAGAAACAATCCTTTGTTTGGTTCAATTCCACTAAGGAAGTCATTTCATTTCCAGAATTCATTTGCAAATGAATTCTTAATAATGAAATATGTTTGATTTAAATGAATATTTTATGAAATGAATTCATTTGGAAATCCTAAGAATTTGGTTTAATAATAAGCAATTTCACAAAATCAAAAAGTTGAAATTGGAAATGAATTCCATAAAGTTTTCATTTAAACCAAAACACACTCACTTGGATTTGCAAATAAATTCCATAAAATTTTATTGAATTCATTTATACCAAACACAATTGGGAAAATAAAAACAGTTGTAAATGTTACAAAGGCACAGCCACACATTGTTAGCGTCTCCTGCCTTTCAGTGTTTGAGGCGCTAGGGCTTGCACCTTGCACCTCTGGCACACATTTTAACAACTACGCTTTTGATGTCCTTTCTTTCTAACACCTTTTTTCCTTTACTTGTTTTCCCTTAGAATTTGTTGACAAATGATAGTAGATCATAGTCATACTGCAGGTAATCTAAATAAAAATCTTAATTTGTAGCCCTAGGCTCACCCAGCTAAGACCATTAATCGCAACACCCATACAAAATGTTCAGAGATTACTTATGTACTTAATTTAAAAGTTTAATAGTTAAAGCAACCATTTTCATCCCAATGTTAATCATTCAAAATATTACCAAAAAGGAAATCAATGTGTACATAAAATGCACAAAATTTTAGTAGCAATTAATAAGAACAACGAAAAACACAGCTAATACATGTCAGATAACATCTTCATCCAAAACAATGCACCCAAGGAAAATGTTGGCATAGATTTGCAAGGAAAAAATATGAACAAGTCACACTAAAATTGTAGGTTGAATATGTGAACTGTAAGTCCAAGAAATACATTTGCAATCTTAATCAATTTAAAAAGCCAATTTGATGGATTCCACCAACGATGTAGCTTTACACTCTGAGATTGGATGGATGAATTCTTGGCACAGTTCTCACACACATAAAACCTGGTACCATCTACCCTCCTCTCCAAAGTGCGATATGTATTTTGATGCGCTACTATGTTCTATAATATGCAGTTTGAATGGACTTCTTTCCTTTTGAACTGGATCTTTTAATTGCACTTCCTCTAAGAGAATCATTCATCCTCACAAATAGTTTCTAGTCATTATCCAATTTATAGCACAAACAGGTGAGCTTTACTTGTGTGCTTATTATATATAGAAAGACGTAGAAAGCAGTGTGGTCACTAAACTGTGGGCTAATGCTAATTTCAGGTCACCAAACTTCAATTTTTGCTATTTTCAAGTCACTTTCCGCATTCCAGGGAAACTGCATTGCCAGAAATATGACATGGCAACAGAAAGTGAGTGTTTAATTACTAACAAAATGAGGGAAAGCAAAAAAATTAGTGAAAGGATTGAGAAATGAGGACTATTACTGCTTCCGGCTGTCTTGTCAAATATTTCTGGCAACCACCAAAATGTGCAAAGTGATCTGATGTTAACATAAGTTAAAGTTGAGTGACAAAAAGCACAAATTAAAGTTTAGTGGTGACTGTCACTTGAGGCCAAACTTCAATGACTCCAGTGTTTTTTTTTGACAGAGAAAGTAGGGTGGACAGAGATTCTTGTTCAGTTAAATATACATGCTAATTTCAGCTTTCTTTTTTTTCTATTAATTGCAAATTCTTTTTGTACCTCTCTAATATGGGAGATTTCTTTGAGTATTTCTTCTTTTTTTTTAAATAATGGCTGGGAGATTCATTTCAATTGGTGTATGATGTATCATTATCTTTTTTGATCTCAGCATTCCTTGAAATGTACCCTTCGTAGTGTCCTATGACAGTAGATAGCTTTTATTTTTGTATTAGTACGGAGGATTTTATTAAACAGTAACATAATTATTTTTACATAACAAAGAAGAAAAAGGTCTGGTAAAAAATTTAAAGGAATTATAGATTGTAGGACACAAGGCAAAAAGTCCATAACCAAAGTTTCAATTTTCTAAAACACAGAAATCGCCCAATCATAACAAACATGCCCTAATATTAGTGTTTTCAGTTTAAATTATATACTAGTGACTCAAAGTGAAGTTGTAAATTGAAAATATTAAGTTCTGTATAAATACTAGCAGGATGATCATTGTCAGAAAATTTGTTAGACAAAGAAAAGGCAACATAGCTAAGTTAAATAAAAAAAATGAGTTATATTATTGCCTTCGGGATTCTATTATTTATATACAAGGAGAACACATGTGAATGCAGTGTACACTGTACACTGTTCACAGGGCTTTGATTGCTGGCTCCCCTGTCACCAGATCACCAACTCTCTTGACCTTCCAGCATTGGCCAGGAGTCAGCCCCCATGCATGGTCTTACGACTTTGCGAAGCTAAAATACAAATTGTAACAAACATGTATTGCATTTTTAAGTAGTGGGAGTACATATCACCTCAATGTGTCACATCAGTTAAAAGAAAACTGTCCTAATCACCTCTACACCAGGTCAAACGCTTGTGCTAAACTGAGAATATCCAACTACCATACATGTTCAAGATATAGCTCTTCAAAATGACATTCACATTTAACTCCAATTTAATTGACAAATAATTCCTATAAATACAAACATAAGTTCAGACACCATATCAGTGGTAGGACACATGAAATTACGCTTGAAGTTGTAATAACAAACAAAATGACATTATCTTGTGATAAAGAGATACCTGAGCTGGATCAAGAGTTAGCATTTTCTCCAATAACTCCAAAGCATGACGGTCAAAACTATTACAAAAAAAAAAAAAAAAAAAAGATGGGGGAAAAAACGAGGCAAAGGACATAGTAGTCATTAAACTTCAAGCAAAAGTCAAATTTTTAACAAACAAAAATTTATAGCATAGACGAGCATAAGTTTATAACTTACTGTCTGAAAACCTCTCTGAGACGTCTTTTCATTGGTCTATTTGGTTTAAAATTGTTATACCACGGAATCTTGGAAACCCCCGGCCAGTTAACCTCATCTGGGGCTCCACACAACTCGAAAATCTTATTTAATTGTTCTGGCTACAATAGTCACAAAAAGAGTATCACAATGGTATTATTTTTGAAAACTATTGATTAAAAAAAAAAAAAAAAACTAAATGGGAATGTAAATACATATTTTTTTCTCAAAGTATTATTCATTAATGTCCATAGTGAAATGGGAGTGCTACTTTATTAAAAAAAAAAAAAAAAATAGAATATCCTACCGCATGTGATTTGTCCATGGCACACTCCCTAATCATTTGATAGTCAAATCCAAATTACAGAATTTGCCCTAGATCCTCATGCTCTCAAATTCTGACACAAGTACACCTGTTAGTCAATCTTCATCTTAGAGCCAGAGTCAAAAGTGATGGGCAGTTGACTCGTGGAACTCAAACAAAAAGAATAATTACAAATGAACTCGGGGAGTATTCCTGCCACTAATTTTAATCAATCTCCAAATTGACTCCAATGTTTATTAGGAGATCAGGAAAAGAACAAACAAGTTTCCAATTTAAATCAAAGGTAACTTTCAAGGGATCATGCATATGTCTACAAAGGGATGAAACACCACGCCTGTTCATCTGAAATACAAGGAAACTTTTTTAAAAATCACCTTGTAATATAACCAGTGGAATAAATTCCTTATAAGAACTGCAGGTTATACCTTAGAAGCTAGACAACAATCAACCCGTCTTTACCATACCCTCTTTTAACCTCAAATATTTTGGAATAATTTTGTTCCCGCTTTTACAGCATTTATTTGGGAGAATGAATTGTTGAGGGTTAATGTTTAATCATTTGATCCAAAAAACAGAAAAAATATAAAACTCGTCGGGTGCTAGGTTAATGGGGCTACATGAGAAAAAATTTGAAGAACCTCTACTATCATCATTACAACCACCACTACCATATAACCACCGCTGATGAGCCTTTGCCACTATGATCAACGCTATATTAAAGTACAATTTATAAATCCAATAAATAAAAAAAATTAAAAGCTCTAAAAATTAGCCCCGTAACACTTTGAACTTGGTACCATTGCATTGAGGATTCTCAATTAAATTAAAATATAACTATTTTTTGCAAAAGAACATGGCAAATTGATTCTCCAAGCTATGTTAGAGTGTTAATCGGTAGCAATTTCAGGTTTAAAATGTTGTTTATGTCATTAGTCAGATTATGTTTAAATAGGTGCATTTGGTTCAGAAAAGCCAATCATTATTTAGCCCTAAAATAGATTATTCATTTCGTGATCGATTTAGGCAAGTCATGGTCAAGTCACATTTAAGTTTCTTGATAATTTTAGTTTGTGCATAAGTCATGTAATTATATTGTTTCTAAAATTGTGAGGCCTCTTGATGGCAAAAGCACCCTATATGGATTAGCGTTTATAATTCTATTCCAGTCACATTTATCTAGATGTAATCATTTTGCCAGCCAGGTTATGTACCCTCTCCCCCATTGCTTTTCCTTCTCCATCTCTATTTTTTTTACTTAAATCATTTTTCATTAGCTAGTCTTCACAAAAATTACATCAACAGCTAATTTAACAACAGTAGTTCATTCATAATTGTGCAATAAAAACTAACTAATATTCTTACCTCATCTTTTCCAGGAAAAATTGGTTTCCCATGCAGAAGTTCAGCAAAAATACAACCAACCGACCACATATCAACAGCTGGACCATACTTAGTTGCCCCAAGTAGCAACTCTGGCGGTCTGCTCCAATTTAAAAAAAAAAAAAAACTTACACATGTCAACTTTTCTTATGTTTCTTACCCTTAGTACTTAGGTGAAAAGAAATGAAACATTATTTGACAGAAAGGAAGTTCAATTCATCAAACCCGAACGCTCCATTCACAGCATAAAAGTTTACCTGTACCATAAAGTAATAACACGATTTGTAAGATTTGCATTGTGTTCACTTGAGAATGATCGAGCAAGCCCAAAATCTGCAAGCTTTAGATTGCCCTCATTGTCTATAAGAAGATTAGACCCTGCAGTAATAACGCAATTCAGCTGCTCAATGTCTTAGGAAGTGGAAGACAATATTAAATAGTAGATTACTTTCTTGCTTAATAACCTTTAATATCACGATGAAGTACTTGGTTTACATGACAGTAATGAAGCCCGGTTAAAAGCTGTCTCATATAGCACTTCAAGAAGAAGTAGTCATTGAATACAATAATAATAATAATAATAATAATAACAATAATAAACAAAGAAAATCAAACTAAAAGGATAATGCCAGTTTCAACAATCATATGTCTATAGTACCTTAATCTGAGGGACAGAAAATCTCATCCCAGGACGATCAGCAAGACCTGTCAAATCATGGTCCATGTATTCAAAGACCATGTATATTCCACCTTTATATTTGTTACCATCTGCAACCCCACTTATAATTGTCAGAAATCAACAGCCTTCATACAAGACAACCATTTACAAAAACATTTTAGACACAAAAACAAACAAGCATCTAGGTATATGCATTTCACGTGCATGCATGCACATACTTAGAAAGACATATTGAAAATTGTATCAATCAAAAGGAGCATACGCAAGAAAGAGTACATGCCTGGCCTCCCCTGCTCATCCTTCTCAGATCCTAAAAAACAGTTCCAGGAATTTTATATATCAAAAAGGATGCAACAACTGCAATGCTGATGTAACAAAGAATGCATCACAAGTACAGTGCCAGTCATGCACAACGAGACAGGAAATTTCACAACTTTACCGGGAGATGTCACAATCTCTTTCAACTTAATTACATTTTCATGATGTAGCTTCTTCAGAATTTTGATCTCACGGATTGCTGTTATAGGAAACTACAGAAAAATACAGAACTTATTTCAATGATTAAACATAGTATATTCTTCTAAAAAGAAAAACTGAAAATTCATTTTTAACACGGCGCATAAAGAATACAAACCAAAAAGTGGAGCCATAAGATATGGACTTCCCAAACAAGATTGCCAATACAGTGATTCATATAATAAAGTATAATAATAAAAAGTATGGAGTTACCCCCTCTCTTTCATTGTCCATTCTTATTTTCTTTAGAGCAACGATTTCACCCGTCTTTATTTCCCTGGCCATATAAACTTGACTGCAAGAAAGAAAAGCAAGGCACATATGAATCAATCAAGTTTGTGCTGTTATATTCAAAAACGACAAAGGAACAAATCCAAACTATAAAGCTTTCTATAACAGAAACTGGAATTTAACAAGCTAAATAAATAAATAAAATCTTCCTACTATTGTAGATGGCATTCAACAATCTAAGGATTTAAGACAACAACTTTTAATCAGTGCATAACAAATTTTGCTTTATAAATAATGTACCTACGAATTATGTTATAATGGGGCGCCATTGTATGTAACATGCACTATAATCAAAATGGGAAAATAAAAAGGCTAACAGTAACATATTAACAATCTTGCATTTTCAGGGTAATTGGGAGTAATGTTAATGATTTTGCTTGAAAGCAAAAATGAGAAGTCGTGAATATTCAATATTTAACAAAACTAGGTTAGTGCAAGAAATTGGCAAATATATTAATTCAAAATGAGAAAATATCAGAAATCCAAATTGATCTAAGTATATGGAGAAGAAATCAAATATAGCAACGAAAGAAACAAAATCAGTAGAATGTTAGTCAACCATAGTTCTTAGAAGCACATAGGAAAGCATTCTAAAATGTAGAGCAGAAATTGGGGGAAAATGTAGAGTAACAGACCCATAAGTTCCTTCGCCAATTTGCTCCAATTTCTCGAAACAATCGACGCTTCTGGATCCCCATGAGGGTGACTCATTAACGTTGAGTTGGCCAGTGGCCGAAATAGCCATTTATTTACTTAAACCCTCCTCCTCTTGAGTGCTTTCAATTATATCTTTTCTGATATAAAAACCGCCGACCAAATCTCTAATGTAAATAACCAAAATAATAACAGAGAAAGATAAAAGGGTCGGAAAAATTTACAGGATTCTTTTGATCAAGCAAGCGGAAAGAACAGCGGGGCTGGTTTTTATAGCATTCGGCGAACAGGAATGGCGCTTTCAAAAATCTAAACTACGGCTTGAATTTACTGTAGCAAAAAGTTATTTCCAGCAAATTTGCCCCGAGAAGATGAATATAGATCAGTTGAGAAGAAGGGTCCGTAGGCAGATTAGATAGGGCGACTCATGATATGTTGACTAGGGGAAAAAAATTAGACAGCATATTTCATAGATTTTAAAAATAAAATTTCTAGTACCAGTATAGTTTTTGGTATGATTCGGTACAAAAATAACATATTGTATCAGTTTTTTGGTACGGTTCGGTATAAAAATTTCGTTCTTTCGGAACGGATCGGTATGGAACGGTACGGTTTGAGAATTTGGGAATTTATATTATTAATTAACAATATATTTATTATCAACAAATAAAATAATAAAAAAATTATTTTATAACCTATTTAAAAAAACAATAAATAATGCTAACTAATAAATAAATTAATAAACTTGAACTAAGATGTTACATAAATATTTTGTTTTGGTTAAATA
>CATIWO010298949.1:0-13304 GCA_949673435.1 Macaranga tanarius
AAACTTATCTAACATTGTACTAAGGGTAAATATTCAAATAAACAAACACTTTGATCCAAATGAATATTTCATTGCCATGGGGATAAATATACAATGTCTATATACACATGAATGGCCATAGGGCACATCTATACTAACAGTAGAGTCCATATGAATTTGGTAATCATAAGATGTGTTTATAATTTTTGAGAGCATCATGAATATCATGCATTAAACATGTCAACAACAATATATATTGGATGGTTGTGAATTATCTTGTGCGTTGGTTATTTGGTGATATTTAGAGGTTAAGGAGTTTGTTCATGTGTATGTTTGAGTAATTATATTGGATGAATGATATATATATATTTAAGATGTTCAATTGAAATAAATTATAGGAGAGCCGAAAGCCGGTGGAAGTGGAGCCCACTAGAGGAGTCATTTCACTATAAGTTAGGAAGCTTTTTGAGTAAATAGTTACTAATATATTCATACCATAAATTATCCCTCTATACTTATACATATGCTTATGTACTTTGGTGATGGTAATTGATATTACCTTTGAGTTATGAGTATTACTATTGTGATATGAATTTGGAATGACGTATGTTACTTAGTGAAAGTAACATGGTGATTAGTGGTGTGTATGAATGATATATGTATTTCTAAAATGTTGTGATAATAATATTGGAATTGTGTATGAAAGTGAGATATGAGTCGGGTGAAAAAGTGTGTGCATATGCGATATGAGCCGGGTGGATTTGGCATTCGCCAATGTGATGAATGTTGAGAATGAAAGATATATGATTATATATCAATAACGGTGAGGATCAGCCAGGTGGATATTATGAAATATAAGACGTGATTGTGATGATGATGACTGTGTGTTGATTTTGATTTATATACACATATGTATATTCCTTTAATGGATGATGTTATATTGATGCTATTGAGTTGTGAATGAATGTGTATTTCTTGGAATTTTTATGAATGTGTTATTAGGTTAAGAACACGGGTCGAGACACAGTCGTGTCTCAAACTGTGTGATTAGACATGGGTGTGTCTAATAGGAGAATTGTGGCTACGAGCAGACACTGGCGCTTGTCAAAAGAACTGCCTGTGAGCAGGCACTAGTGCTTGACAGCATAGTGGTTTGTGAGCAGACACTAGTGCTCACCAATATGTTCCGATGCTGGAACACTGCCGTGTTATGATGGAAATTGTTTTACCAGTTAACTACACGGGTAGAGACACAGCCATGTAGTCCACTTTTAGGTGTTTTAATTATTTGTTATTAACTAGTTCTTGAGAAAATTATGTATGTTTATATTAGTTATTACTTATTGAGTTACAAGATCATTCCTTTGCATATGTTTTTCTTTTGAGCATATCGTTGAAAATCCTGAGCTGCATTGTCCGTCATTATTGGGCATTTCTCAGGTGGGCCAATAGTGAGAACTTCACTTGCACGTTGGTGATAGCATTGTGCATATCAATCTAAAAGCATGTCCATTTCATTTTGTATTAGTGACGTGTGTTGTAACTTAAGTATTTAATGTATATAAGTACTTATTATATAAAGTTTTATTTTCATCTAATTCCATAATCATTAGTGGTTATATTTATATTCTATGTATGCTTAATGTGAGAGGGTGTCACATTTATTGGTATCAGAGCAGGAATTAGATTCATGGGGTATAAAAGCATATTGCATATACATTTCATGGCATGAGGTGTAGATTATGAGAAATGCGTATGATTGATATGTGTTTAAAAACACATGTTGTAGGATGGTAGAGCATAATGCACCTCGCACTGGCCCAGAAGAGTCCTCAGAGTCTGTGCATAGACATATAAATATACATGCATTAAATGAACAGCAAATATCTCAGGCTCCACAGTTGGCTGAAAATTCTTTTATGCGTGACTTTATACAAATGATGAGAACAGTGAAGCAAATAGAAAGTACATTGGATGAAAACTTTAAGAAAATACAAAAACAGGGTGCCAATGTTTTCATAGGCATTACCGATCCAGCAGTGGCTGAGGAATGGCTCTGAAGTACTGAAAGGATTTTGGATCGGTTTGATTTCATAACCGAGAAGAAAGTGAGCTATACAGTATCTTTATTTAAACAAGATACGTAGGACTAATGGGATATGGTACTAGGGAGCCATAATATGCCAATAATATTGACTTGGGCTGATTTCTTAAGAGAGTTTGTAGACAAGTATACACCTGTCATGTACCGAGACAAGAAGAAGGTTGAATTTCTTGAACTTCAATAGAATGACCTCTCGGTTGCAGATTATGAAGTGCAATTCTTGAGAATTTCTAGATATACTCTAGAAGATGTGGCTACAGATGAATTAAAGACACAGATTTGAGAGAGGACTAAAATTAGAATTCAGACAGAAGTTGGTGGTGTGGTCTCATACATATAGAGAATTGTTAGAGACTGCAATATGGGCTGAAGAAACAATTGTAGAAAGGACTACCTTGGAAGTTGAAAGGAAGAGAGTTACCGGTACTTTTACTACACTATTTCGAGCCGGTGGTACCTCTTTATTTAGAGGTTCTGGATCCAGTTCTCATCAGAGTGGATTTAGAGGACATGGCATGAGTCAGCCTAGTAGGTCAGGGGGAATGTTCTACAGTAGGGGTTCCGGAGGTTTTGAAGGTAGAAGGGGTTCGGCTATATCAGCAAGAAGTAGTTTTTCCTCGGCATGTCCTAAATGTGGTAGAATGCATATGGGCGAGTGTTGGGGACCAAGGCCCAATGTATGCTATTACTACAGTCAGCCATGGCATTTTATCAGAGATTGCCCTATGAGGAGGAGTGTTGAGCAACCTCAAACTATTGGACAGAGTAGTATGGGAGAAAATATGCCACAAGCAACCATCGGTCGAGGTAGAGGCAGGGGTAACCATGGAGGAGGAGTTGGTACTATCACTCAATCTAAAGTGGTAGGGCAACCACAAAGACAGGCTCGGGTGTATGCAATTACCTGACAGGAAGCTCCTGCAGCACTAGATGTTATCACTAGTAAATTCATTATACTTGATCAAGATGCACATATATTAATTGACCATGGGTTTACATGTTCATTTATAGCTTATGATTTTGTATCACATATAAATAGCACCATTGAACCATTAGGGTATAATGTATATGTTTCTATGCCTGTTGAGGGTGTTATGGGTGTGAGTATGGTAATAAGGAACTATCCAATTATGGTAGATGGTATTACTTTGCATGAAAATTTAATTGTTATTCAATTATGGGAGTTTGATGTAATTTTTGAAATGGATTGCTATCTAAATATTATACTGTAGTAGATTGTCAAACGAAGGAAGTGGTTATGAATATTTTGGGGCAAAGAAGGGTAGTGATTGTAGGAAAGAGGAAAACAGTTCCAACTGGTCTAATTTCAGCGATGATAGCTTTCTGTTTGATACGGGAAGGGTGTGATGCATATTTAGCCACTATAGTTAATACGGCAAAGGTTAGTACGGGAGTGATGGAAGTACCTATAATTAGAGATTTTCTCGACGTATTTTTAGATGACCTACCAGGATTACCACCATAGAGAAGTGGACTTTGAGATTGAGATGGTTCCAGGGGCAGCACCCATATCTATTACTCCATATAGAATGGCACTACTAGAATTAAAAGAATCAAAGAAACAATTGGAAGAATTGTTGGAGAAGAGGTTTATTCGACCAAGCATATCACCGTGGAGACTACCAGTTTTGTTTATTAAGAAGAAGGATGTAAGTATGAGGTTGTGTATCAACTACTGGTAACTGAATAAAATAACTATAAAAAATAAGTATTTGTTGCCAAGAATTGATGATTTACTTAATCAATTGAAGGGAGCCACAATGTTTTCCAAGATTAACTTGAGATCGGGATATTGGCAACTACGGGTGGGCGAGCAATCCATCCTTAAAATGACATTCAGAATGAGGTATGTGCACTATAAGTTTATAGTATTGCTGTTTGGACTAACCAACGCTCCAGCTGTATTTATGTTGCTAATGACCAAGACTTTCCAACGATACTTGGATTAGTTTATAATTATTTTCATTGACGACATACTTATTTATTCACCAAGTCAAGAGAAGAATGAGCAATATTTTTAGATAACTCTACAGATATTACGGGAAAAGTAATTATATGCTAAATTCTCCAAGTGTGAGTTATGGATGAAAAAAATTACTTATCTAGGCATGTGGTCTTGGAGGATGGTGTACAGTCTAATCAATTAAAAATTAAAGCTATAACAGAATGGGAATCACCTCGAAATGTTACCGAAGTCAGAAGTTTTTTGGGATTAACGAGATATTACCAAAGGTTCATGAGAAATTTCTCTATAATTGCCAAACTATTAACCAATTTATTGAGGAAGAATATACCTTTCCAATGGATAGAAAAATGTCAAAGTAGTTTCTAAGAATTGAAGAAGACACTTGCCACTGCTCTTATTTTGATATTACCAATAGGAAAGCAAGGATTAGGATGTGTTATAATGTAAAATAGAAAGGTGATAGCGTATGCTTTAAGGTAATTACGTATACTTCAAGGTAATTATGAACTCATGAAGTTAACTATCCTACTCATAATTTAGAGTTAGCTGCTATTGTACATGCCTTGAAGATCTGGAGGCATTATTTTTATGGAGAGACATTTCAAATATACATCAATCATAAAAGTTTGAAGTATATCCCCACTCGGAAAGAATTAAATGTGAGGCAGTGAAGGCGGATGGAACTGTTGAAAAATTATGATTATATCATAAACTACCATCCGGGGAAGGCGAATACGGTGGCGGATGCCTTGAGTCGAAAAACACTGGAACAATGTGTGGGAATGGTTAGCTACAATATCAAAAATTTAGTAGCCCTTTGAGCTATAAATGTTTTGGTGAATGTTAAAGAAGACCATATGCTAGCTACATTGCAAGTTAAACCCTCGATAGGAGATCGAATAAAAAAAGCACAAATGGAAGACTCTTATTTATAAAAGATGAAAAAGAAGGTGGAATTAAGGAGAAACACTCAATTCATAATCCGGTAGGATGTTACATTAGTGATTAAAGGTCGTGTACATGTACCCGGTATTGGTGAACTAAGGAAGCACATTATGGATGAAGCTCACAATGCACCCGGGAAGTACCAAAATGTACTGGAATATTAGGCCTTTTTACTAGTGGCCAACTATGAAAAAGGATGTGGCGGAGTTTGTGGCTAAATATTTAACTTGTTAATAAATGAAAGTTGAACATCAAGTACCTATAAGTAAATTGCAACCTTTGAAGATTCCCGAGTAGAAATGGAAGAAAATAATAATGGATTTTGTTGTAGGATTGCTTCGAACTTTTCTGACACATGACACAGTTTAGGTAATAGTTGATAGACTTACTAAGTCGGCACATTTTCTACTAATGTAGCAGACTGATTCTTTGGATAAGCTAGCTGCTTTGTACGTATTAGGGATAGTGAGGTTACACAGAGTACCATGTCTATCATCTCGGATAGGGATCTAAGATTTACATCCCATTTTTGGGATAGTTTACAGGGAGCATTGGGAACTAAGTTGCATTTTAGCATAGCATTTCATCCTCAAACAGATGAACAATCGGAGAGAACCATTTAGACTTTAAAGATATGATGAGGGCTTGTGCACTTGAATTCAAAGGGAACTGGGATGATCACCTACCATTGATGGAATTCGCATATAATAATGGCTTTCATTCTAGTATTGGTATGGCTCCTGATGAAGCCTTATATGGAAGAAAATATCGAAGTCCAGTGTGTTGGGATATAGAAGAATTGAGGCAACTAGAAGGACCAAGGAAACGGTTGATAAAATTTAGGTAGTTATAAAGTGTCTAAAAGTGGCACAAGATCAACAGAAAAGTTATGTAGACCAACACCAGAGGAAAATAGAATATCAGGTGGGAGAGAAAGTTTTCTTAAAGGTATCCCCATGGAAAGGAATTTTGAGGTTTGGCAAACAAAGAAAATTGAGTCCGAGGTACATTGGACCTTATGAGATTATCGAGAAGATCGGACCACTGGCATATAGGTTAGCTCTACTAACAGAATTGTCTTCCATTCATAATGTATTCTATATGTCGATGTTGAGACTATATCGATCGGATCCAAGTCACATCGTACAGAGCCAGAGACAGAAATCTTTGAGAAGTTAACTTATGTGGAAGAACCAGTGGAAATATTAGATCAAAGGGTGAAGAAACTAAGAAATAAGGAAATTCCTATAGTGAAAGTTAAATGGAGTTATCATGCACCAAAGGAAGCAACGTGGGAAGTGGAGGAACATATGAGACAAAAATTTCCATATCTTTTTCTAGAAGGTGGTAAGTTATTAAATGTCGGGGATGAAATTTTATAAGGAGAGGAGAATTATAAAACCTGTAAAATATGGCATGCATTTCTTATGCATTTAATGTAATTTTACTGGTTAAGGATGAATATGATGCATTAACAATCACATGTGCATGGAGTGTGTGAATTCATGCATATTGGGAGGAATCACTTGTTGAATTATATATGATTCATTGAGGGTATATGGTAAGACTGTGGTGTTATTAGATTAGGATGTGGGTGTTGAATATGACTAAATTAAAAAGAAAGTAGGGGCTGGATTGAAGCAATTAAAGGTTTTGTTTGATTTTGTGCTCTATTTTTCTTGAGAATTAGCCTCTATGTTTTTATTATAACTTGATCTATAAAGCTCCAAATCTGGTTTTGTTTGATTCTAAAGAAACTTCAGAGAGTCCTCTATAACTCACAAGTTTTAAGTTTGAGCTAAATTTGTTGTTAGGATAGTCGAATAAGGCCAAGCATTTTGTTGCTCACTCTATCACACTATGTGACCTGATATTTCTATAATTGCCATAATTAATTATTTACATGTGCTAATCGCATGATTTTAGTTAGGAATGAAAGTAGACTCATGTATGTAGAATTTATATGAATTTGGTAATCATAGGATGTGTCTATAATTTTTGAGAGCATTATGAACATTATACATTAAACATGTCAACAACTATATATATTGGTTGGTTGTGAATTGTCTTATGTGTTGGATATTTGGTGAGATTTTGACGTAGCGGAAGCCTATCAAGGATAAATATTAACGATTGTTGATTCGCGCACGAATGCCAATCGAAAATCTTCTATAACCTGCAATTCTCAAATTCAGGAATAGACAACAAAATTCACAGAATTTTGGAATAAACGCAAATTCAATTAATCAACAAAACTAAAACTCCCTTTGAAAATAACATTAAAATCCTTAAATAGAAAATCCTAAACCAAATCCTAATATAAAAAAAAAATTACGAAAAAGTCCAAAAAAATACTAAAATACGTTTTTCGAGGCCTAAACGATGGAATTTGGCCAAAAAGCATGGGACGTCACGAGAAATCCTTGTTTTTCTTCTCCAAAAATCGAATTCCTTCTTCAGAGCTCCTCTCCTCTTCTTTCTCTTCTTTTCTTTCTTCTTCCTCTTCCATCTCCTTTCTCTTCTTTCCTTATCTCTTCCCATACCACACCTTCTCTTGTACAACCAATAACTCTTCCTCTTCTTTTCCTCTTTACTCTCTTTTCTTTTCTTTTCTTTCTTTCCTTATTACTCTATTTACCTTCTTTGGTTATAATTACATCCTAATTTTTCTTTTAATTGCATCTTTATTTCTATTCAATTAAATCCAAACTTTAATATCTTATATTTTATTCTTATAATTTCTTACAACCAAAATAATATTAACTCTTAATAACCTTAATTTAATACAATATAATCAACTTCTTAATTATTTACCAAAATAATAAAAATCAACTCCAATTAGTACCAATTTAATATAATAAAATATTTATTAATCCATTTTAATCCGGTTCAAGAATACAGATGTTACAGGAGAAGTCTTTCAGATGCTATATATATATATATATATAGGGATAAAGACATTCTTGGTGTCTGTACTTTTTGAAATTTAACTTTTAAAAGTTACAATTAAGTATTGCAACCTGTTATATTATTACATTATAGTATTTTCTGTAGGTAATGAATAAGTTTCCTGTATAATGGTGCTGAGTAGGTATAAAATGACAGCATTATCCTTGCCAAAACTAATCACTCTCTCTCCCTTCTACATATAAAAAAAACATAGTAATTTTTCTGCTTTTAAGGTAGGTGTGTCAAAACGATATAGTATTATTGCACCACCTTCCTTTTTCCTTCCCCAACAAGATTGAATATCATGTACACAGGCTTTGACTTCAAAATAATAAAAAAAAAACAGGCAATTCTAACTATGAAATGATCCATTGATGAACTTAGCTACTGCTCCGCCATCAACGATCCTAAAAAACCCATTTTTTAAGCAAAGCCTAACATGAGCAATCGGCCCTTGACCGACACCAACAATAAATCATAGAATAGAAAAAATGATGCTGCAGAGATGACGACAGAAGAGATCACAATATAGAATCCTCCTCTAAAGGCAAGCACAAGCGTGAGGTAGAGAAAATAGTGGAAAGAGAGCGTGAAAATGAGCTCAAAGCCATCAAAGAGCAGTACCTTGGATTGAAAAACCCTGAGAAGAGGGTGATAAATTCTAACACTAATAAGTTTCGTTTCTCTGCTGATTGGGACAATTCTAATAATATCTCTGGAGATATGAATACCCATATCTCCCTGCCCCTATTCGGTCGAGGTAACATTGCTGACATTGACCTCAGGGAGCAGAGGAAGGACGCTCACAGAGTTAGAAAAGAAGGATTTGATAAAAAAAATTTCAAAAAATGAAAATAAAAACTACTACATACACAACTACTCTGTCGGGATTAAAAGTGCCAGTAGAAGAATTATACTCAAAATGACAGAAGAAGTCGTCGTTTCCAATAGCATCAAGCTTCGTATAGCTTTTAAAGCTATAAACCGTACACTTCGATTCAATCATATCCATACTCTGTATATCATAATGATTAGAGAGGAACACCTCTTTAGAGCAGCGAAACTGTCGGCGACCGCCGATCGATTCCTCCGGCCACATCAAGATGCAGTCGCCAGCTGAAAGACATCAATAAAACTGTTTGAATTATGCTGAGTAGTCTTTCCTTTTCTTCTTTTTATAGTAGGCTTCCTTATAATTTCACACCCTCATCATCATATGAAACTCACGTATCCATCCATTTAACCTCATTTAATTGCCACCTCATTCACCTAGTGCTGCCACCTCATTCGACTTATGGGCCCACTTAATTTCATATCATCAATTACCTGTAGAAAATACTATAATGTAATAATATAAAAGGTTGCTCCACTTAATTAATTGTAACTTTTAAAAGTTCACATACTTAATTGTAAAATTTCACATATATATATAGAATATCGTTAATACATTTCTGTCTTGATTATCTTCAATGATAATATTTGGCCTGTATGAAATTCTGTGGGGAAAGGAAGTAGAGAAAAGTTTCTAGCAGATTTTACAGGTTAAAGCATTTGTGTATCATATTTTAAGCAGTAAATTGACTTAAATGCCCATCTTTTATATTAAACTTTATTTTCTTTTTTATTTTAATTTTTTTTAGAAAATTGTCATAAATAAAAAGGTATTTTTTATTTATCAAACTAAAATAGAAAAATTAAATTTTACTTTTTATTTTTAGTTTACAAATTATAGTGGCTGAATTTAATTTTTTATTCATGATTTTAGTCAACTTAAATTTTTATTCACTAAAAAATTATTTTATTTTTTTTATTTTTAATTATAATTAATAAAATTTTATTTATTTTTTATTTTAGTTAAATTATATTTTCTTTTCACTCTTTCAAATTTAATATTTTCATTTTTTATGATCGTATTTCAATTTTATTTTTTATTTTGTTTTATTTTAATAATATTCAGTGTATTTTTTCAAATTTAATATATATGAGTGAAAAAAAATTAAATTGAAAAAAATAAGAAATTGAAATCTAATATAAAAAAAAGGCATTTAAGATAAAATATACCGAATATTAGATTATAGTGGTTAAATCATGATAAATTTACTTAAATGCCCTTTTTATATTAGATTTCAATTTTTTATCTTTTCAATTTAAATTTCTTTTTTTAGTCATATATATTAATTTTGAAAAAATATACTGAATATTATTAAAATAACGTAAAATAAAAAATTTAAATGTTATAGAAAAATAAAATAAAATATAAATATGAAATTTGAAAGAGTGAAAAGAAAAATACAATTTAACTGAAATAAAATATAAATAAAATTTTATTTATTATAATTAAAAATAAAAAAATGAATAAAAATTTAAATTGACTAAAATCATGAATAAAAAAATTAAATTTAACCACAATAATTAATAAAATAAAAATAAAAATAAAAATAATATATAATATATAAATTTTTTAATTTAGTTTGATAAATAAAAGTTATTAAAATAAAAAAAATAAAGTTTAATATAAAAGAAGGGTATTTAAGTCAATTCACTATTTAAAATAGGACACATAGGTACTTTAATTTGTAAAATATGCTAGAGATACCATTTTAAAATTAAATTTTTAGGAGGTTCAGATACCTAATTGTAAAAAAAAAAATTATTCAAATACCAAAATAGAAAAAACGAAAAAATTTAGATACCATATGTATATTTATCCCTAAAATAAATGAATGTCCACACATTATATTCGTTGATTAATGTTTTTCTAATAATAGATTAGAGTATTATTCACACATTGTCGGGATATAGACTGAAGAAAATATGTACCTAAAATTTAAACTCTCAATTTTTGCCTTTAACATTTTATTTGTTGAGAATAATACGAAAAATGATGATGAAATAAAAAAAAAAAAAGGAAAAAACAAGAAAGAAGATACAAGATTTATGTGAAAAAATCTAATTTAAGAAAAAATCACAAATAGAAAAGGAAAAATTTACTGTGTCGATTGTCAAAGATGGAATAGACCCAACTCAAGACACACACACACACACACACACACATATATATATATATATATATATATATATATATATATATATATATATAAATTTTAGTCCAAAAAATGTTTTAAAATATTTTTATTATATTATATTTTCTTTAATTAAAAATTATTCGCTTTATTTTTTTACAAAAATAAAATTTATATTACAAATAATTATTATTAAATATGTAAAATAAATATTATTCTAGAAAAAATATAAATGAAGCAATAAAAGACAATTTTAATAGAAAATATACTTTGAATATGATTTAATTAACTCTAGTCGTTAATTTTAAACCAAAAGTTCTCAATTAATATTTCATACTAATATAAAGATTATATGTTTAAATTTTTTATGTTATATTTTAAATAAATTGTTTTGGCACAATTATAAAAAAAAGATAGTACTAAATTAAGATAACCCAATTAAAAATCATGCACTTTTAGAAACTATTTTAGGCACCTCTTAAATTCTTATTTTTGTTGTAGTGGAAGATGTCTTTGTTGTGAGAAGATGTCAAAGTGCAATGGAGAAGATGGACAATGCCTTAATAATTGATGATCAAACACTCAATCTCTACCTGGACAATATCTCCTCTCGCTCTCCTCCAAGCCCATGTCAACTCCGACCTCATCTGCCTCTTATCAAACAATATCAAAAGCCTCCTTAACAATCATCTTCATCTCAGCCAAAACAAGCTCAATTTCATCAAACAGGTTTATATATACTGATTTTGATTTTTAATTTTGAACCCTTTTTGTTTATTAAAAAAAAAAATTAAAGAAACCTGAAGGCAAGCGCTTCAGGACCAGTTTGAGTTCAATGAGAACTGAAGGCAAGTTGCTTCTGCATTTCTTTTATATATCATGTCTCAAGGTGGGAAACTATACAGAATAAAGTGAATGCTATATATGGATTGTCTTTTATTGAATATAAATAAACTATATTATTATAAAACTTATAGATATTTATTTTTTTTTAGTTTTAAAAGATTTGCTTATGTTTGATGAGCTTTTAATAGTTCAATACTTTATTTATTGTAGTATTTATTTAAATCAATAATTTTAAAATTTTAATATAAAAATAAAAATAAAATTTATAAAAAAATTCTATATTTTAATATTTATGCATATACTTCTATATTTTTACTATTTACAAATTTTCTTTGCGTTTCAATTTCCTATATTTTAAAAATACGTTTCACGGATAAATTGCCCCAATGGTCACTTAACTTTGACATTCGTTTCAAATTGGTTCCTTAATTTTAATTTTTATCTTTTCAGTTACTTAACTTTTATTTATGTTTCAAATTGGTATCTTCACTGTATTTTAAATCCTTCAAATTTTACACAGAAATTTTTTAATCCTCCAGACATTTAATTTTTCAATTTAATCCAAAATTCAAAGAATTTAGAAATTCACTTTCTCTTAGACTCTAATATCACTCATATACTTCATTAACTACAAATAATATAATTTTTTCTTTTTAATTTTGAAAAGTTTTTATTTTTTTTTTTTTGAAACAAAATATTTTTGAGAATTCAATTTTTTTTTCTTTCGATAAAATTTAGAAATAATTTTTTTTCTTTCTTCTAAAATTAGATACATACATACATACATACATACATGCATGCATGCACACATACATACATACATACATACATGCATGCATGCATACATACATACATACATACATACATGCATACAGGCATATATACATACGTACATACATATATACATACATACATACATGCATGCATGTATGCATGTACATACATACATACATTATTTTATTAACAATAATTTTTGATAATTTTTTTAAAATTTATTGTTAATATATTGTTGGAATTCATTATATGTAATATTTATATTTCAAACTCTACTTTTATTAAAAAAATTATAATTATTTCTACTTTTTATTTCTCGAATATATTTTCCATAATATTTTAGTATTTTTATAGATACATGTATAATTAGTTACAATTTATTTATTTTATGTATTTACAATTGGTCATAATTGGTCATACATTTTTATTCATGTATTGTGAATATGTAAAGTCTAAATATTTTATTTTATGGTCATATTTGGTCATACACATTCACAATTTATTCATATATATATATATATATATATATATATATATATAATTTCGATCTAATTTTAAGTTATAAAAATTTATGAAGAAAAAAAAAACTATTTCTAAATTTTATCAAAATAAAAAAAATTGGATCATCAAAAATATTTTGTTCCAAAAAATAAAAAATAAAAAAATTTCAAAATTTAAAAGAAAAAAATTATATTAT